>MU182504.1:105146-136208 GCA_016904865.1 Pissodes strobi | reverse complement strand
ATAGGAAAATGCATATAAATCTATATTACCCTAGATTCCTTCTTTAATTTTAGTTATATACATGCTTCAAATAACATTTCATCATTATAATATCGTCAATCATTTTTTACGAGCTAGACTTCCAGGCTATATATCGGAATTTTAGGCAAAGATTTCACGGATATTGAAATTTTTTCGGGTAATTTGGGCTAGGTGAGTTTTATACAGACAGATCTGTGAATGTTTATATATAGAATATTTTCTGGAAAGATGCGAATAGGAAAATGCTTATTACTCAACGAGATTACAGAAGCACTTACTTACATTTTATGGCTTATTCCATATTTTTGATGCCTAAAATCTATAAATATTGAGTGAATTTTAGAGGTATTTAATTTCATGCCTAAGAAACTACAATTTGGTTGATTTATCTGGCCTAAAATTCTACAAAAAATGGATTATCACACTTTATTTTTAAAAATGGGCCAGAAAAATCTGCTTTGCTGAGAAAGATTGTGATGGATAATTTAATTCACAAATAAAAGCATTGACGACACAAAAAATATAAATAGCGTAAGTGCGTTAAATAGTATATTATTTTATATGGAGGAAAAGTAACTTTTCCTCCAAATAAAATATGCTGTTTTTTCTTCAAATGTCGACAAATTAATGCAAAAACATCTCTTTTTAATAGTAATAATATCTAATTATTATTAAAGATAAATGGGTTCGCAAGGCGGCTTAGACCACGGTCGTAGGTGGACTTGCTTAGACCGGTGTCGGTGAATATAATGTAACATAAAGCTGTCAGTGGACACTGTCAACAATAATTAATTTTTTAAGATTGCATCTCCGATTGCGTTTTAATTCCGTATTGTAAGCAGTTATTGAGTAAGTTCGATTAAATAATAACCAATTTGTTCCTAAATTAGTGATTTTTAGAAATGCAGTCACAAATTGAGTGATAAATACAAATTGTAGTTTAATAAATCTTGAGTTGTTGACGCTTATTTTGTTGTCTGTTTGTATTATATCTATGTTGCTATGACAACACTTTTACCTCCGCCGGCGGAAAAGTGAAAAGTAAAGCTCCGGCGGAGGAAAAACGAAACTTCACGGCCGCCTACACAGTCGAGTAATGACGGATTTACTGACGTTTGAAGAAAAAATTAATTACTTGTCTCAGATAACTGGATTTTGTGAAACTGTGATTTTAGTTAACAAACTAGTGAAAAATATAGAAGCATCAGTGAAGCTGCAATGTTGTTCAAAAACACTTGCTTATATTCTGACTGTTCCTAGGTACCATCAAAGCCATATTTACAAATTAAAACTAAATTAAAAATTTGATCTGCTAATACAGCCAAAGTATTTATTACCTCTTTTTATAATAACATCAGTCTTGCACCAGTATGGTGCAACACTGATTTTACCGAAGTTTCAGCTTCAGTTTCATTTACTACAACATTATGGGATTAGGGGTGGGCAAAATAATGGATTATTCTATAGGAGCAGTATTGCTTGGTAATTTGCTGATGGGGTAATTAAAAACTACGTGAACGTTAAATTTGCACCAAGGTAAAAATATGTAGGTACACATAACTATATATTTTTATTATGTTACAAAGTTAAGGCCTTTTTAATGTTTTACACTGCATTTAATGAAAAAAAAAAACAAGGTACAAGGTGTAAATAAATGCATCATTAACTATTAACTGTGAATCTAAACAACATAAAAACTTATATGATAAAAGATTACTCGCACTCCCATCACCATAGCTTATCACGTTCTAGCACCGAAGATAAACCACGTTTCGGCATTTGCTTTGGTGGATTTTTTGCTCCTATTATCTTATACCATGTGTACCATTCTCTTCTCGATTTTCGGGCCATTTCCAAAATTTAAGCATAACCATAGCATTAATCATAGCTGCATATCCACAAATGTTATAACTCCATCTCTTCAAAATAGATATATTATATTCATATTCATATTTCTGATCGAGTTAATATATTTTATAGAATTCCTTACTTTATACAGAAAAGATCTTGTTTTACTAACATCATCAGCACTATTAAGATCTGAAATAACGATGACTGTATATTTTTGACAGTAATATTATTTCCTAAAAATAAATACCTAGTTCTCATGTAATAGAGATAAAATATGTTATTCGCTGATATCATATCTATGATCCCTTCTAATTTCGGTAAAGCAAATAATACCTACTCATGATTTATACAAAAAATCCGACCGTTTCAGGGTAATTCTAGAACAGACTACGTGTCTATTTGTCGAAATGTGAGTAATAATATTTTATGCAATCGTAAAAAAATAAATTTGCATTGTTCGATAAACTAGAACAATAGCATTTTTAAATGAAATGGTTCGCTTTTATGACTTTTTATTAGAAAAAAAAATACTTGACATACTTTTGCGTTGTTATGCAATATTACATCTGGAATAGTGTAATTTTGGGGAAATCCATCGAGTGTCTCTAAAATAGTAGAATAACCTGTAAGTGTGTATAGGATTTTTGTTTATATTTTGGCACCCATCTACAGCTTTAACCATTGAAAATAGAAGCAAAAGCTATATGATTTTCCTTTATTGGCCTTTGATAATATCAAAAATTTTAGAATAACATTAAACATTTTAAAAACAAATAAACTTTTTTAACGATCTTTTTCCTTGTTATTCTATGTAGAATAATTTTTTAGGGAAACGTCAAAACCAACAACCTGCCTTAATGATGCGTTTATTTTAACAGGGCAATCTAGACCCTTTTAACATAAAATTATATGAAGCTTAGGCTCAAATAATAGGGCCAAAAAAGGAAAAATATTTTTTTTATATAAACCCATAATATCCATAATTAAGTATTATTTTTATCCTAAAATTTGACCAATTTCATCCTTTTAAATGTATGGCCGTCCAGAATCTTTCGGAACAAAACATGCGGACCGACTTGAGTATGCCTTGGACATGACTGCTTATGCAGCAAGATCCAGGGTTTTTAAATAAAATTCTGCTCACCAACGAGTCTTCCTTCACTACAGCAGGAATCTTCAATCGCAAAAATAAACATTATTGGTCCAGAGAAAACCCTCACCTAATTCAGCCGGTTATAGAATTCAGGGGCGTAGGTGGCTGAATGTTTGGTGTGGGATACTTGGAAACAAGACAATTGGTCCAATATTTTATGACGGAAATTTAAACGGAGAGCGACATTGAATATCTCTTGAAGGATTTACCCACTGGCCATTATAAGCGCCTCATTTGACAACAAGACGGCGCGCGGCGGCGCTCCACTCCATAATAACATGCCTGTCACAAACTATCTAAACAACCGTTATTATATTTGGATGGTAGGCATGGGCATGGTATTACAAGATGATTAGCAAACAGCCAGGACCTAAATCCTCTAGATATTTTTTGTGGGCATTTTTAAGATTATAACAGGCCTCCAGATCTTAACGTTTTAAGGCAAAGGATAGAAGACGAAATATTTCACCTTAACAATAATTATCAGCAGTCTATTTCCGCTTGAGTTTTGCGGATGATCAGATCGTAATCGCTCAAGATTCCTACGATCTAGAATTTATGATCAAAAGACTTTATGATGAATACAAAAAATGGGGATTACAAGTAAGCCTCAAAAAAACAGAATATCTGGTGCTGAATTCCGACGCCAACTTTGAGATCTGTATAAACAACGATGTACAATTAAATCAAGTAGAAAAGTTCAAGTACTTGGGAGCCACGATCAACAAAGAAGGCATGGGCAAAGCAGAGATTCAGACCAGAATCCAAAGCAGCAAAAAAGTAATTGGCTATCTTAATAGTCTTTGGTGGGACCGAAACCTCTCCGCAAAAACAAAAAAAAATGTTAGGCCGAATATTGGTAGAGTCTGTATTGTGCTATGGCTCAAAGTTATGGACATTGAGCGCAGAATCAAAGCGTAAAATCCAGGTTGTGGAAATGAGAGAAGAAGAAGTGCGAGTATCTCAAGACTGGAAAGAAAGACAAACGACAAAGTAAGGCGTATAATGAACGCAGAAGAAACAGTGTTGGAGCGAATACAAAAGAAGAGTTTGAAATGGTTCGGACAGGTCCTGCGGATGCCAGAAGACAGGTGGCCAAGAAAGGCTGTTAAATGGACCTCTGCTGGGAGAAGGAGACGAGGGAGGCCGAGAAAATCTTGGAACGGCACCGTAAAAGAAGCCATGGAAGCACGCAATATAGAAGCGGATAATGCTCTAGATCGAGGGGTGTGGCGTGGGGAACGGGAAGGCGGCAATAGGCTGTAGTTAGTTATGAGTTTTTGTTTTCTGTTTTTTTTTCTAAAAACTGTAACTGAATCCCGTAATATATATGTATATATATATATATATATCAAGTAACAATTTAAATGCTAGTTAGATTTATATCAGCTTTAAAATGGTTTTAAAATTGGTTATGAACACCTTCAAACATGCTAACAGATCTTAAAGTCCATTTATTCTTAAAAATAAGTTTTAAAGCAGCCTTGAAAGCAATAATATTAAGTGTCCATGGACTTATGACCGGTTACTCTTGTGTTGGCTTTAACAAGGCTTTTGTTTTATCAATCTTAAACCTTGTTGATCTTCTGGAGGGTTTAAAGTATATTTAGTTTTAAAATAATCTGTCTTAAGACTATAGCTTTAAGTTGGATTTAAAACATATTATAATAAGACTGTATTAGAATTACTGGGAAAATATATTACTACATTAAGGCCATATAATCTTTACAAAATCCTATTGGACTTTTCTATTGCTTTCTTATACCATTACTTTAACTCATACCGCCTAGAGCTCTTTTAAAGCGGCCATCCTGTCATTCTAACTATCTGTCGTGATTCAGCAGCGGTGTTTAATATAATTTCCTTAAAAATGGAAAATATTTCACATAAATACGTACAAGTTACAAGAAATGATAATTTCAAAAAAAGTAAAGTTACAATCTTTAAAGATAATAAATGAAAATGTAGATAAACATAAAACTGGACAAAATTTGAGGTTATGATGATCTAATTGGTTGCGGAAAACTTGATCGCAGCGCTAGAATGCGACACCGTGATAAGGCCAAGTGGTTTTATGAGCAGGCCGAGCAACCTTGGTCAAGACTAAGAAGCCTTACTCTAAGGAACAGTTAGGAGTAAGCAGATTAGTTACAGTAAATAAAAGGTTATTACAAAACTAATAGGGCTTATGCCTTCTTTCTAAGAAACCTTGAGGTTTTAAACGGTAAGAAGCGATATTTTTACAAACAGCACCACATTGGAAATATTTTAGGAAGGTAATATTATTCAATAATTTTAACAAAATTTCGCAGTTCCTACCTTAAAAAATACGAGGATTTTAACAGTAATACAATATAAGATTAAAAGCCAACATTTCTAAGTGTGTTTATAATAATGTTTATTAATCGTGTGGAAGTTTCGAGGTAAAATGTTACTCTAAACATCAAACTTTTGACTAGCTATTTTATAATAATAATCTTCCGTTGTTGAAGTTTTCTCTTCTGACGTGTTTACTTAAGTGCACATCATTTTTTTATGTATTTTTATAACACAACATATGCGAGCTTTCATGTTTCAACAATGATGTTACATAATATTTTATAAGACGTGATCTTTAAAGGTCAAGTCTTTGACACTGGCGCGCACGATTGTCCACCACCTCCCCACCCAGCTAATACTAAATAGCAACGGATACATATTAGATACCCGTTTTATCAGCTTCATGCTTGATCTTCTTTCTTCTATATTTCAGGTCGCCAATTGTGTTTTAATATTAAGATTTAATACATAATAGTAATTCAGAACTAAAGCTAAAGCTCAAAAGATATTCTTGAAATGGTTCGGCGTCCCGTTAAAATGGCATCCACATTTTTAAAATTGCCCA
Source organism: Pissodes strobi (assembly GCA_016904865.1). Classification (NCBI taxonomy): domain Eukaryota; kingdom Metazoa; phylum Arthropoda; class Insecta; order Coleoptera; family Curculionidae; genus Pissodes; species Pissodes strobi. Next base: position 130,299 of record MU182504.1, on the reverse strand, counting down.
AAAACACACTTAAACGCATACTCTTCCACGTTAGCACTTGGCTGAGATCGACAAGGAACCACTTTAAGGGCTTTTATTATTATTATTATTTTGAAATATTATTAGCCTTGGTTTCAAATTTTTCAAAAATTTCAAATATGTCGATGACATATTAACTGGTGCCAAACCGTTTAGGGAACTCCTATAATATAGATACTCAATTAAATAACTCTAGGTGTGTTTACTATCATTGCAGTATGATTGCAAACAAGTTCATATAAAAAAGTGTTAAGGAATAAAGTGTTCACTTAGCCTGGGTAGTTTAGTTGTTCCCGGATTTTATCGTAGTTTCTTGCTTTGTTGCGTCCGGCGTCAGATAAAGAAGATCGATAATAATTCTCAGCTGGCAGCTGGAGATGAATTTCTTTGTCTCTATATATACCACCCTTCACGTCCATTCCTCTGTTTACTATGAATATTAATGTAGCGATTAAAGTGACTATTATCAAAAATCTGCAGAACTATTTAATCCGAGAATTTTTATACCAATGGCAAAAGTCATTAGTATCTTGAAAACGATGCGACACCAGTTACTAAGTAGTCATCAACAAAGAGGTTTCTGGTTTCCAACAAGTAGGGATCATTAAAATTAGTATGAAGTATTATTAGAGTAAGTACTGTCGTTCTTTTTCACCCTGTGACAATTTTTTTTATTCAGGCAATAATCTGGTTGTAAGAGCGGACAGAAATTTTATGTCACGGGAAAAATATTATAGTGGATAACGGTATATTAAATGTAGCGCTACCCAAAAATTTAGTGCGAAAATTTTTTGTTTTCAAACGACACTACCCGAATGTTTCTCTTAATGTGCGGTGATTCTCTTTAAAACCATATATAGATTTTCTTTTATTGCAGAGTTGCCATCTAATTAATTTTTTCCTAAGGCTTATTAATTAAATCTTTAAAACCGCAGCATTTATGACACCACTTTTTAACAAAGACAATAACTTTATTCCAACATGTTGTGAACAAACAAATATTGAACCATAAGCACACTAACTAAACTTTAGAAGTAACAAAATGAACGGGATGTGTGATCAGAAGAGTAAAAATACATAAGCGTGAGTAATATTATCTTGTAAAATTTTGAGAAATTATATATATTTAATTGTGTCAGTTGTTAAAACTTACGTACAAAGTGAGTTAACTTTAATATCATAACATAGCAGCATAAAAAACAGTGCATATATTCTAATTTATTACATGACTGTTTCTAAAAAGCATATAGAAGTACTTTATAGATTTGACATATTTTTGATCTTTCATTTACAAGGTAGATACGGATAAATAAATAATTAAGTAAATAAATAAATCAACAAAGAAGAAGCGTTAATTACCGGCACTTTGCCACCACTAACAAAGCTTAATAGCTCCAGATTACCATCAGTCTACTCTAAAATTAAGTCGAAAAATATGCTATCAATTTTTGCGCCTGAATATTTATTTTTGGAATTGGTACACACAATAGGTCAACACGGCACAATAAACTGATGGCTACAAAATTAGGCATACGACTCATCAATTTTTGCCAACTCGATATCCCAAATGTTTCATAGAGGTACTAAATCAGATGTGTTACTAAAAAATAAACGAAAACCGGTGCACATTGGGATAGTTAAAAGAAAAAAATAGTATTATTTGTAAAGAATCTGAATTCTGGAAATAGTGAGAGGATGGCCTTGAAAGGCCACGACACTTAGGCCCCATTGAACCCTCTGTGCGTCCTCCCTAGGTTAAACAATCCATCTACCATCTAGGCAATCATACAGCCTATTGTTGTAAAAAGGCGGCGATGTTGCTCGAGGAGGCTGTTCTGAGAAAAGCCATGGTTGGCCATCGTTCTCCCAAAATGAATTCCCTTAGTTCTGAAGCAACCCCGCAATCCCAGAACAGATGATCTACTGTTTCGTCCTTCTGTTCACATCCTCTGCATAGAGGCGTCTTACATAATATCATGTGTAGAGATGTGTTCTTAACTGACAGTGTCCAGTCAAAATCCCCGCAATGAGTCGTAGGTCCTTCCTTGGCATACCCAGGTATACCTTTGTTGCTGACCCATTGGGGTAACTTAGTAGCTCCCTGGCAAATCGACAGTTAGTTGTTTCGCTTCATCTTGCCCTAAAGTCTTCATGGGTGATCTTACGGTATCAACGTCGCGATAAGTAGGTATGGAGTCTTAAAGATAAACAATTTTAAGACGAACAAAATGGCGACAATCACAACTTCTTGTCCCTTATTGCATGTTTTCAATTTAGTGATACCGCGTCTTCCGAGTTTCCCTAGATCGTTGCTAAGCTTGACTTGAATTTGCAACTTTACCCTTATTATCGGAACTAAATAAATTAATCGAATTGAAATCCGGACATCTCGCAGGCATGAAGTCCAAAGCAAAGTACTTATAACGGTGTTTGTTTCAATGATTTGAAATAAATTAGAAAAATTTTGATTCAGAAGATCTTGCAGACTAGTAGAAATACAAAATTGTGTTTCACAACAATTATGAAGCAAATAATGTAAATCATCACGAATGTAAAACCTAATGAGGTGTTCTGCATCTGCATGGTAAAGTATCTACATATATGTCAGATTTAAATCAGCCTGTCTATAATTCAATTAGATTTCAAAATTATTCAAAAATTTCACAATTTTATTTAGTATTTGCAATATTTGGCTTTCCATCAGACGATGATTTTTTTATAATTTCGCCTTTAAATTTCAAATTACTCCACACCAACAGTCCTAAACTTATAAATAGTTATAAGAGTCTTCATTATTATAATTAATTATTGTTTTGTAAAATGTTGAGGAATTGTATATATTAAATTTTGTCAGGTAAATTTTTGAAGTTTATTGGTCAATAAACCTCAAAAATTATGGAATTGTTTGATATACCAATATACCATATACCTACTACAATCCTATTTTCGTCCGAGTTGTGTTTTAGAAAGCGAGTTATTGACTATGCAAGAATATAGGAAACCTTTCACTTTGAATATACCTGTATATCATAGATTAACATAAAAGTATATTCAAAGTGGGTAGGTATTTTCACCTAATTTGGTCTTGTAAAATTTTGTTTAATCGAATAGTTTTATTTGATATACCTTATTCCACCACAATAAGAAATCAAGGGGAATTAGACCCGGGGATCGAGGACCACCTTAAGGAACATTATTTGTTTCTAGGTGATTTAATTTCTAAAACCAATTTAATGTCACCTGTATTTTAATATTTCCTGATATTTCCGTGAGCCAATAACTATGTATGTACTTCTTTCTATGTTCCGATTTGTCGCATTTAGCAAAACTCTTCTATCCGACAGCCATCGTACTACCGCATATAGATGTTCTGGCCGACACGTTAATTACCGGCAATTTGCCATCACTAACCCAGCTTAATACTAGGAGACTAGAAGTCTACTCTAAAATTAAATCGATAAATATGCTATCAATTTTTGCGCCTGAATATTTATTTTTGGAATTGGTACACACAATAGATCAGCACGACACAATAAACTGATGTTTATAAAATTAGGAAACCGCTTATGCCCAAGGACTAATCAATTTTTTGACAATTCGGTAATTTAATTAAATTTTTTTCACGTGTTTTTTAGTGGTAAGGAATAGTATACTGTAGTTGCACATCATTCTGTCAACGAAGGCAGTGAGGCCATAGCTGGTTCTATGTAAAGGTTAGTAAAATAGATGTCGCTGCGTTGTACGTCTGACTGAGACAAGTAAAAGAACCAGCTCCAACGATTGGTGGCAGTCAACCATGTTGTTGAGAAGTTGAAATGTGAAGAGAAGCAGTGCATCAGTCATATATATCACACAGCATTAGCTTGGTCTCATAGGTGAGTCTAGAGGAGGAGAAACGATGTGTGTATAATAATTTGGAGCTAGACTTAGCACGGCACCTAATCAACCCAATGCATCAATTAAAAAATAAGCGAAAACTTGTACAAGTTGGAATAGTTACAGGAAAAAAAAACAAAACTAATATTATTTGTAATGAGTAATGAGCCGTAAAGATACCCAATTTTAGGGCGAACAAAATGGCGACAGCCACAACGTCTTACCTCTAAATGCATATTTTCAATTTAGTGATAGCCCGCCCTCTCATAAAAACGGCACCTAAACAAAAATTGTATTAATATTATACTTTGATAAGCTTCTCTATATCGCTGTGAAGCTTAAATTGAATGGAAAAAAATAAACCCACTACATAAATTAAATGAGTTTAAGTTCGGGCATCTCGCAGGATTGTAGCCCAAAGCACTTACAACTGTCTTTGTCGCAATAATTTAAAATAAATTTATAGGGTTTTAACCCGGAAGATCTTGCAGGTGGTAGAAATAAGAAATGATATAAACAGACAGCAGCGTGTAAAAATAAGAAATCCGTTATAAATTAAACTAACAAAATATTATAGCCAAATAGTAAACTGTTATTTAAGCAAGCACATGTCAGTTCACTCGTAGCAGAGACATCAAGCTACCGATTTATACAAGCTAAGCCAAATTTACTATGATTTAGTTGAACTATTTCTTAATTAGGTAGTTGTGCAAGATGAATTACCTACGCTTTTGGTAGTCTTTAAATATTTAATTTATAATAAAAGTTTGTGAATATTTTCAAAGGATTTAAAGATTTTAAAATGTTGCATTTAGATATCTACACTAAAACACAATAGGTCCTAATTCAGACATAGGTGTCGACATTAAGTACACATTTGAATAGACCAAATGTAGCATTTTCCCTTTCTTTTTGGATAGAAATGTATGTTCCATTCTTATTTGCCTTTGATAATGCATGCTTAATCCTTTGCTATAAATCCGACAGGGCCGCAGGGGTGTCGAATGCATGTATGTTCAGCCGGGCTCAGTTATAGTAATCTAACCTACCTAAGAAGTAGTTTAAATGAAATTTTCATTCATATTTATTTTTAACGCTTCCAAAACATGTTTGTCTTATTTTTTAGCATATCTACCATAAGTATTCATATTCAAAAGACAAATCCAAATGGCATTAAAGGCTGTAAAATAAAATACCTTTTGAAAAAAATAACAAAATACCTAAGGAAAAAAGCTTTAGTCTATGTATATATAGCTTGAAAACGCAAAATGTTTAAGCCATTTGGCTGTTCGTCTGAAAAGTCATGAAAAAATATGGCCGATTAATCCGAAAAATACTTTATAGTTACATATGCTTCCACAAATTTAATACCTCGTCCAAAATTCTTTATTTTAATTTATTTTGGGGATGACCTACATCATAGTTTTGTAAAACTTTACAAATTATTTGGGAAAGTTTTGCAAAACTAATTGTCTACATTTTAGCAATTTCTATATTTCGTAAATTTTTCCACAATACCTAATTAGCACAAAATTTAAAGTAATAGACTTTTAAATAAACCTATATATGCACCTATCTTACATTATTTTGAAAATGCCCAAAATCTTATTAAAAGGTACCTTCTTTAGTTGGTAACCCAGTTGATGGAACGGCATATGAATGTATACAGCTCCTAGAAGAATTTGCAAAACTGTTTTCATTATTGTGTTAGTGGTGTTTTGTGTAGACCTATATTTGGATGGAGGTGAATTTCTTTCTCACTGGGTAATAATTATAATTATTTATCAAAGTATTAACCCATATTAAATTATATTTCTTTGACATTAAAGTTTTATAAAGGTTTGACATTATTTGGCCTGTATGGCCCATTCTATTTTTGTTGAAGCGATGAGCCCGAATGTTTTATTTGTACGTTATTTGTTTACATATTTTCTCCTGTGACAAATGTATTATTTACTTAATTTTATTGGCACTAATTCTCGCTGAAAACATATTGAGTACTAAAACTTATTTGACTGGGGAGGTCTATGTGACCTGGAGGGACTATCTGATCTGATGGATCTTTGTGATCCCTTTTCTATATTATTTTATTTAGATAAACTGATCGTAAAGATTTATTTATTTTATAACTTGCATAAGAGATTATTATTTCAATGCTTCTGCCGTGCTAACATGTTTATTTATTGCTACATTTTTCTGTTTGGTAATTTCGTTGCTCACACGATTTTTCTCTATTGTTGCAGGTAGGTCATCTCGGTGCTCACTATTTCTTCGGCGGTCATAAGGTTTAGTTTTTCTTCTCTCTTATGTTAAGTAACTTAATGTTTTAAATTTAATTCTATTTTATTGTACACATTTTTTATCTCTTTATTTTTTATTACGTATTTTTCTTTGTGTAGACATATTTATAATCTATTTTCCCATGAGAGAACATTTTCATTTATCATTTATTTGTGTTAATTCTCTCCAATTTCGGCTGAAAAACTCCTGCACTATAAATCGATGTTAATATTGAACATTGACGGGAAGTAGGACAAATTTAACTTGTAAGATTTGACCCAAACATACAAGTGAAGTTAAATAAAAGCTTATAATAAACTAATACATACCTATCCTTTTGGGCACCTAAAGAGCGATATATTGTCTGCCATTTGTCTTTCACAATGAACTACTGAACAAATATTTCGACTAGACATTTTACTCAGAAATCCACAGAAACAAACCGCTATTTTTGAAATCTCACCCTATACGTCGGACCGTAAACAAATTTAAAATAAACTTAAATCACCTAGCTCTCCACTGTAGACTGGAACCAACTTATATTTTTAATTCTGTAAACTTTCGTAGCAGTAACCATTTTGCTACTTTCAATGCTACTATAAATTAGAAGTAACTAGGTGCGGTGGCCGCTACTACCCCGTAACTTAAATTATTACTATAAAATAACAAAAACTTAATGCAGGCATTATGGTAGCACTTGTTAGCGGCCGCTACTTTAACAAGTTACTATAAAGTTTTTGGTCTTTTATGGTGTCATATTCGAAGATTCGTGTAGTTCTAGCCACTTCTTTAAATTACATGTTTGCCACATGCAATCGTGGTGTTTATTTTCCACTTTTATGGTAGGTAGGCGCTCACCGGTCACTCTTGAAATATACTTCAAAGTGACTATTCCTTATAGAGTAACATTTTAAGTGGCAAGCTGGGTCTTGGAAATATACTTTAATTGCAGTGACTTTTTAAGAAGGACTGGGAACTATATTTGCTAGTTGGGTAGATATAATTTCTTCCTTGATTTTCTTTTCCAGCTCTAGTAATTGTTTCTATCTTGTTTCTTTTTCTATTTTATTGTTCTCTTTTACCTCATAATATTCGATCCATACGAGTATACTCCTTTTTCATTTCAGTTGCTTTTTCTTTTGATACGGACCAGGTTATAACGCCATTAAAATCTTCTGCTGGTGATCCAACTGATACAATTTGTCTTTTAACAGACTCTTTCTTACTTCCTTTATTTAAAATAACAGAGTCTTCAGTATCGCTTCCAGTTACATTCTTTGATATTTCTTTTGCTAAATCTTTTGTATTTTCCACATCATTTGAGTTTATTGAAACTAATATATCATTATCATCTCGGTTATTATACTCCTCGATGGTTGACAATTTCGAAGTTGATGGTTCATTATCTATAACATGTTCTTCTGCAGGAAGAAGATGGCAAGTTTTTAGCCTCTATTGCAATTGCTAACCAAACACTGTACAAAGATGTAACATCTGTATCACCCTCCCACTCGTGATTGCGTTTTTTTGTTAATTCAAATTGGTTTAAAAGTTGTGGTTCAAATTTTCAAATTATCAGGTTTTTTATTTTCGCGTAATATTATTTTGGTGTAATCAACATTGTCTGCTGAAAAGGGGTATAATGTAGCTCTAAATCCTGAAATAATATTTGAGGTCATTTTGGGATCTTTTATTATTTGTAAAAGAAGGGCTGGAAGATTACATTTTGATATTTCTTTTCCCTTATTGTCCATCCTGTATTTTCTAAATGCGTCTTTACATTTACTTTTTAAAGGCCCAAAGACTGCCACATGTAAGGGCTGTAAAACGTGTGCGGCATTCGCTAATAGAGCCACCAATAATATTATCTTTTTTTCAACACAAAGTTTGCTAAGGTGTAGGTCAAATGCGAGGAATATACGTTAAGAAAGACAACAACTGGTAAAGGATTGTTTTGTTTTTCCAGAAGACAAGACGTTTGCAAAGTATTCAAGAAAGCTCTGGGCAGTCATCCAACCCTATTCACTCTTTTCGACTCCCCAACCGACAGCTGTTCCTTTCGCTATGGCTTGAGGAAATCTTTCGTACTTAAGAATGGTTGTTGAATTAGCATAGAGCCCAGACGCATGAACCGTAAAAATCATAGTGACTTTTCTTTATCAGATGCAGTTCTTTCATCATACACATGTCTGCCCCGATGTCCAATAATAAGTTCGGATTTTGGAGCCAAACTGAAACCATGTTAGTATCTTCGCCAAGAATTTCGGAAACTTCTTCAAACCATTTTCTGAGTTTATTTTCCGTTATGGCGCCTCTTCCTCCATGCAAATTTTCAGCTTTTTGCGAAATTTCCTTATGCCCCTTTAAGAAAGAATAGTACCAAAGTTTTTCCTGGAGGGCCTTCAGGAAAGGGGGTTTTTAATTTAGATGTTTCTACAATTCTTTGTACAGAACTTAGAAGGGCATCTTTATTTATTAGAAACTCTCTAGTACCCAATCGATTAATTTTTGCTCAGTTTCTTTACCAAGATGTGAATCAAACCCATACTTACCAGTAGATTCCCTTAGTGATTTTCCACTTCTTCCTCAATGTAGCCCTAGGGACAACAAATGTCTTATGTGCTGTCGAAACCGGCATTCCTTCAATTATAGCAGTTAAAGTTAGTTTAACTTTCATGGGAGAATATTGAAATTTGTGTTTTTTATTAATTCTTCCCAACTTAACATGATTTGACATTTTTCTGAAAAAAAAAGAAGACTTGCAGCAAGAGATTCCAGTCAATTTTTATACCTAGGACGATCAATGTACAACTTAATTAAAGTTCAAAAATAAATTTAGTACACATTTAGAATAAGACCAAAAATTACTATAAGAAGTTTTTACTTATTTACTTTTGGCCACCTTCATGGCCATAAATAAAAAGCAAACAAATATGTATACTCACTAATGGCCATTTGATTTAAAAGAAGAAAAAAATGTTTTTTTGCCCTAACTATAAAAGAATAACAATTAATATTCATTATTCTTACCTAGGAAAATGCCGGAAGACCCAAATAAAGCCAAAAGTAGCGCGATGATTCAAGATAACTTCTTATGAAATGACACACGATTTAAACACGATTAGAACATTTGCGACTTCTATCTCAATTAATATTAATACGCAAATGTCGTCGGCTGTCAAAAATCCGCCTGTCCCAACCAACAATAGAGAGCTGCTAAACACAATTTCAATAGGGTGCTTTCAAGAGTACCGTTAAAATTCTGCCGTTAATGCGTAAGTGACTGTAAGTGGCATCATGGCCATAGGTGATGGCTCTGCCCTATTTATCCTGAGAAAGGCATAATTTGGGCTTCAAACAAGTGGAAATATGTGGAATTTACGTGGAAATTAGTGGAAATATGTGGAATTTAGGTGGAAATTAGTGGAATTTAGGTGGAAATTAGTGGAAATATGTGGAATTTAGATGGAAATTAGCGGAATTCATGTGGAATTTAGGTCGAAATTAATGGACATTATGTGGAAATACGTGGAAATTATTGGAAGCATATGGATCGTTCCAAAAGTAGATTTCTTAAATTTGTGACTACCTACATCGAGAGGCCAACCGCTGATGGTATTTTGGTGTACACTGGCTTGGTATTTTTGGAATTATTTCGGTATTTTTTGGTAATATTTGGTATTATCTGGTAATATTTGGTATTATCTGATAATATTTGGTATTATATGGTAATATTTGGTATTATCTAGTAATATTTGGTATTATATCGTATTTTGTCGGGTATTATTGGTGTTTTGAGTGGTATTTCTTGTACAATTATCTAATATGAGCATGCGCAATAACTATGCATAATTCACAAAGCACATGTCGCAATGTTGCAACTCCCTGTTCGATGTCCTAAACAGTGTTGCCAAATGCCCGATAATTATCGGAATCTATCATAATTTTTGCTTGATCCTGATAATCGATAATTGCCCACTATCCAATGCTCAATCAACCATAATTTTTAAATATAAGAAGCTATATTCGGAAAAAAATTCCAATGGTAATAGTAATAATAATGAGCTCTTTATTTCCAACAGGCAAACGCCCAATTACAGGAAATTCACATACAAATTAAGAGCAAGTAATTCACAAAAAATATTCTTATACAAAGAAAAATAATAAAATATAAAATAAATAATAGTTATAATTAAAATAAACTAGCAAATTAAACTAAGACTAAATATAAGGAATGTAGAGGAACCTTGAGAGGAACGAAACCGATCAAGAACTTTACGAATAACGCAAAGTAAGTTAGGGAAACTAAAAAAACAAAATAAGCCAAAATATGAAGTCACAAAGAAGAAAGAAATTAAAACAAGGGAAATACAGATGAACAATGAAGATGAAGAATGCGGAGATACAGTTAAGGTGGGAAACCCGAGGCGAAACCAGACGCCTCACGCAGATGTTTCAGGACCTTAGACAAGTTGCTGGTATGTATATGAGAGGCGTTTGATACAAGATCGAAATTTTTGCACATGTTGTGAATGGGGCACTGGTATAGAATATTAGATCTCGCCAAGGATCTCGCCAATCTCAGACTGAACGCGGGTTGTTGTTTAGCTGCTAAACGCTGTACATGAAATGCTATACTTTTCAAAAGAAAGGGACATTTGATCACATCATGGAGAAGCGTATAAAGGATTGTCAGCGAATTGTATCTGCGTGCAGACAGAGACAATTTCCTGAATCTAGACAAGAAAAGGTTATGATCAAACCCTCTGTCTGGGTAAATACCGTCCTCTCTGAACATAAGATACGTGAGAAATCGCCTCTACACAGCCTCCAACGAATCAATGTGGCAATCATACCACGGACACCATACAAGTGACCCATAATCCAGCCTTGGTCTAACGAAGGAGTAATAAATCAGTTTGATAACAAGGATGTTGGTAAAATTCGTGCAGTATAATCTCGAATATTTTGGAGAAGTTACATGGAGATAGGACGATAATTCTCAATAACTATTGAATTCATGGGACAGACTATTGCAACCTCCCAGGTTTCAGGAAACATGCCCAGTTCCAGGATCAGATTGAAGATATGACACAGGGGCTCGCACAAAACGATGGAACAGTCTCTAACAATGAAGTGGGATGCCGTCTGCGCCAGGGGTGATTTTGTTTTAAACTTATTTGCTTGCTACAACTATATCATTAGTAGTTATTGGCTGAACGTCGATGCTATCGGAATACTGAATTAACGTATCAATCTTCGCAGGCTGGTGGGAATATTTGTACACACTTTGAAAATAGTTGGAAAACGCCGACACATTGAGGTCCGTGGCAAGAGTGATTAGTGTCTTTTATAGTGGCTGGAATGCGGGATTAAGCTATCTTGCTTTGAATAAAAGACCAGAAGTTTGATGGATCAGAAGTTATGATTGCTTCGGCATGCCGGATATATTCCCTGTATCTTGTCGGGGCTCGATTTAATTAAGCTGCGCAAAGATTTGTATCTGGCGAGGTAAAATGGAGATTTATGGGTTTTAAAGTCACGATAGGCCTTTTCTTTTTTAAATACATTGTCAATGAGTTCCTCCTCCTCATAAAGACTCTCACATGAGTTACCGACATCTGTGCCATTGAGAACAGGCGACCAGTCAGTGTTCGACATTAGCTCATAATAATTTCTGAAATTGTTAAGGGGTAGATCATCATTGTTTACAGGAAAGTTGCCTATGTGAGGGAGGTCCGCTTGAAAATTGATCAGTAAGGATGGATGATACGGATCTTCATTAACAAGTGGTACGTCGTCTTTTTGCAGGAAAGTTTTAAAGTTGGCAAAAACTAGATCTCAACAGCGGTGGCTATAATGTTAGGTGTATTATTATATTGGGGAAGGTTAAGTATTTCACTGAATCCAGTCAAAAGTCTGTGTTTAGCATTGGGCGAAAGGTTTGTAGTGTAAGAAGGAATATTGAAGTTTCCCAGAATTATTACATTTTTGCTCAACATTATATCTATTGACGAAAGAGCCTCCAGGAAAATTTCTACCTGAATATCGTTAGTAGAAGGAGGTATGTAAACAATAAATATATATAATATAAAATAATTAATAGTTAGCTTACAACCTAAAATGTCAATGAGTCGCGCTCCTTCGCAAAAATTCGAAGGATCCAGCTGTTCAGAAGCAAATTTGTCGGAGAACATGTGGTCTACATATGATTCGGGGAAGAGTTCAGTGTTCAAAATATCGGGTTAGAACCCTGATTCTGTAACAGCAACGATATCGTAGGTACAAGCAGCAACGGCACTATAAAAATCGTTTGCTTTGCTAGGGAGGCCGCGTACATTGTGGTAACAGCATGTGACGTCATTGGGAGAAGTACAGAAGGAACTACTACCAAAGGTCAATATTTTATAAAAGTAGGTAGCAGCTAAAAGAATTAGGGATTAATAGTTTAGGTATCTCTCGTAGTATCTGTTTAGGAAATCTAATAATAACTAACGTGTACGTATTTGTTTATATTAATGTTTACATGTTTTGTTTAGAATATTAGTATAATTTTTAACCAAAAAATACCGTTATGAAAATAACAGGACAATAAACAATAAAAATGTTATCCACTTTATTAAGCTGAATTTCTATTTTTTTTATGATAGTGACACACACACTAAAGGGAGATCCTATGTCGCTCGACGAGCGGTGTGTGTGCGAAGGTGTTGATTGATTGATTGAAATACGTGGAAATGTGTGGAATTCATGTGGAAATATGTGGAATTCATGTGGAAATATGTGGAAATATATGGAATTCATGTGGAAATATGTGGAATTCATGTGGAAATATTATGAAAAATGGAAATATGGTGTACACATTTTCAGATGCGGTTTACCCCTCGACTTCAGATGAAGAAAATTGTCTTCGAGTAATGGATTATAAATATGGGTACCAAGGATTTTCCAGTTATTCAAAGACAAGCTACTTGATAGTGTTGCTTTATTAGTCAAGCAATAACGTCCTAACAAATTTACAGATGAAAGGTTCAAGGGTTTTCTAAAAACACATCCAGAAAAAAAGAAGACCTTAAATATCAGTCAGTACGAAGACGAAATGATGCCAGAAAAAAAAACGAAAACCTTGAAACATCAGATAATCAGTAGAAAAATGAAGCAAACAATGAAGACTCAATATAGGAACATCTGAAAATGAGGGCAATAAGGAAGCAAACAAAAAAAATCATAATCTCAGTAAATGAACCCAATGCAACACAAGAAAATTACAGTTTTTTCAATATTGGAACTGGCCTACTCGCTAATCTGTGGATTTTTCTCGATTTAATTCAATAACGTAATATTTTTTAAAGCTATCTTTGAGCGTTGCGTTTTTAATAGAAATTCAAGAAGAAATTAAACATAAGCATTAATTTAGTTTCAAAATTTTAATGAAAGTATTAGTTTTTCAATTTTCTGTCGTATATTCATTTTTACAACTGCTGCATTGGAAATACGCTCGTACAGTTTACAGAATTAAATAAATAAAACAAATCTAACTGGCAAACTCTTTCTTTATTTAATATACAAAAATGAGCACTTTTATCATTTTTTTTTTCATTAAAAAGTAAGTAAAAGCAACAAAAATAGTCATACATGTCATTTGGAAATTTATCCTCGGAATTAGGTATTCGAATAAATACGAAGAACAAATTCGAAATGTATAAAATACACAAGGAACAATTATTTCATTAAGTAGATATACCTACCCCACTAGCTATTTTTGTTATCTAAATCCAGACGCCTTTAAAATAATATGGGATCTGGTGAAAACACCATAATAATCCTCTTTATTTCAATATAAAATTAATTAAAATATCTATAAGTAAGTAGGTATTTATTTACAATTTCGAATTTAGTTTTATAAATCTTTTACTACAAGCGGAAATACTAATATTACTTTAATTAACTTTAATAAATAAACCAACTAAAAGTCAAGAAGGTGAAAGATTCGAATTAAGCCAATTAAATAAGTTAAAAGATTTAAATCCGGATATCTTGCAGGCAAACGTAGCGCAAAACAATCCTAATCAATCGTCATTATTTCCCCACACTTTGTCCTAATACTCTTATTTCGCACCAAAAACGATAACAACTATTAAAAACACTTATAAATATATTATTCAGCGAATTTAAAAGGTAGGTAGGTACTTACTCTTTTGCAGTAACTAGGCTTTCCCTGCACGTGATACAAATGCTATTTTTTTAATTTGATTTTAAATTACTGCTTACATCTTATGTCATTATAAAGTTCCTCATTATTATAATTAAGTAATTGATAAAGTTCAAACATGTTTCAAATGTCCATATTTCACCTTTCGTACCTAGTACCGGGAAACAGAAATAGGTACCTAATAGCAAAATAGTGACGTTTACATTGTAAGTAGATATACCTAAAATTACTAAAAATTTACCATTATTTTCGTGACCTACTAACAATACTAGAAATAGGACGCGAGGTGGTGAATTTTTCTCGATTCAATCAATTCGATTATTTTTTAAAGCCTTCTTGGAGTTTGGTTAAATTCAAAAGTTGAAAGTACTTAGATAATGGATGAACTTAAAATTTAGATTACTTGAAGTTCACTTTTTTGTAATAATATGGTTTAACATTTATATTCCCCCTTTGCTTCAAATTGTGATACATAATTATTAACAAAACAAAGCCCTCCCTCTCCCTCGTCATCATGTAATCCACAATCCACCAATCAAATGGCCTACCGGCATTATTCCTTTGTCTTTGTTCTGCCTGGCTATGCTATACTAACTTCGTCCAAAACAAAGAAAACTCCCTTTTCCATCCTTATTTTTCTCCGAGCGACAAGCTTTAACACGTACAGGACTATTCCTGCGGCATATCAAATCAACTCACTCTCCTGCAGCAATTAAAAAATCAGTTCACGTAGAACGAACAAAGAAGATAATCATTATCTTTTTTTTAGTTTTGCTATTAAGCGATGATCAACACAACAGGCCTGAGATCACGTAGGCACGCACCCGAACGTTGCCGAGGCTCGACGAACCGACTTGGCCAGCCGGTTTCTTTTGTCTTATTGTTTCGTTCAGTGTTCAATTCCACTCTCTCTTCCAATCTAGGCGTAGGCCTATCTCTACTTACTCTCGCATCAATAAAAAAGGACGGAAAGCTACTCGGCCTGGCTTGGTTGAGGAATCATAGGAGCCTAATAGTGGGGAACTGGAATATTATATAAAGCCAACTCAGCTGATCGGGAAACAGTTTTGCGATAGCTTTATTACGAGCAGATTGTTACCAGAAGCAAAAAAAAGCCGGTAGCCGGTTTTTTGGCCTTCAAAGGGTTTTCAGATTTTTTTTTGTGATAAATTAGTTTTAAAAGTGTAAATAAATATGGAAGTTCTTCCGATCGGCAACGAAACTTACAGTAATGAGGAAGGTAAGCCTATATTTTATTTCTAATTATTATTTTAGCTTGATTATTTAACTCTGTAGAAAGTTCTTTTTTTTACCTTTACAAATACCTACAACTGTACACAAGCTTGTTTCTTACCTAATTAGCAAATTGTCGCTGGTGAAAAACAGGGCAAATCATACAAAATTAATTGTTTATCATTGGTGTTAATATTAATTATTTTTAAATAAGTTATAGGTAAAATAAATTCTGAATCACATACTAAATAGTTGTATTGTAATTTTGTAATATAATTTTAAGACAAGTAGGTAATTTTATTCGTGGTCTTATCTTGTTGAGATGGTTGTAGGCAAGATACCTATATTATTCTAATAAATTTTTAATAGATATTATTATTGTGCTTAAATTTATATTGTAAAATGGCATAGCCGTAAATGAATAAATACAAATGCAAATAATATTTATGTAGGTATTCACATAGAGCAAAACTGTAAAATTGAGAACTAAACGTATCTTGCACGCTTTAAAATTAATTTTCAAGAATGAATATATTCTAAAATGCGAATATCCTCAGTTATAAATATAATACTTTTCATAGATATTAAATAAGTTAACAATTGAACAATATAGTAACATTATTGTTTTAATGCATAAATTGAACCTTACAATTTTACCAAAATAAATAGAATTGAAAAAATTTAAGAACTTTCAAAAAATGTGCTAGACACCTTTAAAGCAAATTAGCTTATCTTTTTACCGAGAATTGACGCGAAATTAGTGCTAAACCAACCCGATTTCCCTACTCAGCTGTAGTTAACCGGTCTCGATATATTGCATGACCCTTCCTGACCTTCTATGCTGGCTTAGCAACAGCGAGCCGGCGAATCGCGCGCGACGTTGCCGAACCTGTTCCGTTTTCTTCCTGCGCCGTAAACCGTAATGTGACACACATATATTCTTGTTATTAATATTGCGTACGCTACGGTCGTTTATAGTTTAATTCTCTTTGGACCGTTCGTTTGGGCTTTGTTTTGTTGCAGCTAAATTATGCTGTGTTAACAGCAGTTCCATGAGAGATTTCCGAGGCGAAAATATGGATCGCAGCGGCAACGTCGCCGCCGGCCTGTGGAGTTTCACAGGTTTCACTTCTCTCCGATCTTCCACGCTAAAAAATCGTTTACCAATCGCGGAACTCTCTTGATTTTCTTTTTTCATCTTTTGCCATCGACGTTTGGTTAATTTCTCTTTTCTGATTTCGTTTCTGTTTTGGTTCTGCTCGATGTTAAGTCTCCTGATCTTGTAAGGATATTACGTCATTTTTAAAATTAAATATTTGATTTCATGTTTTGAATTGACTATAGATATTAATTTAAATTAATGTTTTCTTTCGCTATTTTAATTATTATTATTAATTATTTATCGAATCCAGCCTCGATTTCTCGCAATCTCTCGAAAGTCGATAAAGGAGGCTTATCAGCGGCCGCGACATTTTTTGGGTACAGCTTTTGCATAACTTAATTCGAATATTTATTTTTACGACTATTTTTAACGACAAACGAAGGTCGTCACTCTGATAAATAAATTTTATTACTTGATAATTTTATTCAGAGGGTTTAATTATCTTAAAGTATTAAATATTGAATCTATTTAATTTAACAATGTTCTCTCTTCATTGCAGAATGGGACTCCCCGGAATATCCAGAATCGGATGAGCCCGCTTTAGTTGAAGCCCTATCGAAGCGACTGGAAGCCGAACTTCGGGAAGCAAAGAACACCCACTTGATGGTGGGCGAGGTGCTCCTGCCCAACGGTCTCACCCATAGCATAGCGCAGGACATCTTCAGGATGGCTGATAATGAACCTTGCGGCCTTAGAGGCTGCACTCTCTATATTAACTTTGAGGGCGAAGGGATCAACAAGAAACTCAGCAGTTTCCGATGTGACCCTGGTACGCCGGCTACTTTCGAGGTTTACCTGACCCTCAAGCAAAGCACTGCTAGTTGGAACAACTTCTTGCCACAATTCTTAAAGTAAGTCTTTATATGATTTTCAGAATTTAAAAACTGCATCTTGAAGAAGTTTATTAACAATCCCGTTTTGTTGTTACAGAAAAATCACCAGAGGTGGCGCAGTGATGATAAGTTCAGAGTACCAGCTTCTGCTGAAGAAGCTCTACAGATCTTCTCTATGTTAGAGAGCCCATATTCAAGAAAAAAAGGAAGACTTTTCAGTGTACCTAGATAGAAAGACTGAGATCTATGATCTATCACAATGATAGAAAGTTTATCTTACATATATCATGATATCATCTTTTGCATCTATGTTTGTTATAACGATGTGTTTAATTCATGTGTGTATATCATTGTTTATTCTGAATCATCAGTTCGAGATTGTACAAGGAGATGCACAGATAGATTTAAGAGGCTTAGTACTCATTTTTCAAAACGAGTCATTTTTTGAGAGTGCAATATCTTTTGATCTGTGTATGATCTTGTATTTAAGAGTTGTTTCACAAGAATAAATTTTCAAATATATTTTATGTAAATCAGAGTGATATAGTATTCGAAACAAAAAAGTTAAAGTTAATTAGTTTAGACATGGAAAAGCAATAATATAAGAAATTGTGAATTTGTGACGACCAATATCGGGATTATAGGGTCACAAAGTCTTTTCGGTATGTGATAACTAATTTTGTGATCTTAAACTCTCGAATAAATTCAACTGATTTCCAAGAAATCCGCTTGAAGATGTGATAATTATTCATGTTAATTTTTTTCTTTATATTATGTAGTAATTGTTACGAAATAAGTTTGATTTCTTTTTTTGTTAACAATTTTTTTATTTTCATTTTGTGATATTAGTTATTTTTACTGTAATAGGTCCGAGGATGGAATTAACAAATTTTTCAGATGATTCTCATATATTGCAGTATTAAATTTGATAATTCCGATTCGGATTAGAGAATTACGGTAATTTGATCTCAAATCAAATGTGTGGGTCAAATATGTGCGTTTTGAATGTGACGAGAATGTAACGCTAAGAAATTTTTGTACGTTTTATAGATTGTAGTTTTTATGTTCTTTTGTCAATCTATCGCATGTGTGATAGTACAGGATCTGTACCTACAGAGCTTTTTTATATGAAAAAATATATCAAAAAATCTATTTAAAAAAAAATAAATTTTTATTATTTTACTTGATGCGTTTTATTTAGCTGCAGTCTGCAGTAGATAGGCTATGAGTAGAAAACTAAACAGGGTTAAAAAAATTACATAATCAGGTAATTTGCAAAAAAAAATAATTTTTTATAAAACTTGATTCTTAAGAAAAATTTTATGCCTGACTAAAAATAATAAAAATGTTTACCGCTTAATATCACAATTTTAAATTTAAACGAAGTCGACATTTTTCAGTTTACAGTGCTTAAAATTGCTAGCAGAAAAGTTTAATAAAGTTTTCTTCAATAGAAGTCTACTTAGTTTTTGAGAGATCTGGAGCTTAAATTATCGAAAAACCCGAAATTTTTAATTTTTGGTCGTATATTTATAGCTAACTAATAAAAAAATATATACTTATCTCTTATCTGCTGGTAATTTTAAACTCTTAACCACCTAATTTTCATAGACCTTTCGGTTTTTGAGATACAGGGTGAAATTGAAAAGTATCACTATTGAGGCACCGCCCGTATCGCATTTATCTTTAAACTTATCGAATAAGTTAAAATGTATTCTTATTGATTTTTTTCCGTACAATCCAATGACGTAGGTAGTTTTTTTCTAACACCTTCAGTTTTTTAGTTACGAAGCAAACATGTTTTCTTAATGGAATACCATGGATATTATTTTTCATATTTATTAGGCATAATGTGAGCTTCCCAAAAACCGTTGTATACAATTATTGTCAAAATCAAGCTCAGAATTTAACATTTTCTAAAATTCTCTTTTTTATCTAATTGGTAGGTAGTAGGCAATGCAGGGCCGTTCTTAGGACCTCTGCCGCCTTTGTGCAAATATAAAAATGCCGCCCCTATATTTTTAAAAAGTAAAATTTTTTAACAAAAATATTTTTGAAGTGAAATTTCTTTAGCCAGGGTAAAGTCAGAAAAAATGCTTATCAAAGTGAAACACCCCTTTAATTAAGCATGTTCCAGTATAGCTAGTGAGTTGAAATTTTCAGGACATGTAGGATCTTGAACGAAAACTGGGCCCCCGGTACCCCTCACCTATTCGGCCAGACGTGCGGGAGAAGAAAACAAAAAATGAAAAAATTAATTTCGGGAGAACGGGAAGAGCGATAGGGTCAAAATTTAAATATTTTTATATACGGGGGCTTCCTTTGACCATCTGGGGGGACCGGGGCTCCAATTTAAGGGGGGTTTTTAGGGAAAAAAAGGTTTTTGCCGATATTTCTGCAACCTCCTTAGATACCCAAAAATTTTCGAAAAAATGGGAAAAAATTGAAGAAAACGTAAAAAAATAATCGGAAAGTTAGCAAAAGTATTATAAAACAAAATAAGAAAATAATAATAAAAAAACAGAGAAACGCGGATTTCGGTAAAAAAAAAATTATTAAAGGAAATTGAAAAAATTAGAAAAAATTGATGAAAACGTAAAAAAAAAATTCGGAAAGGTAATAAAAGTATTATGAAACAAAATAAGAAAAAAACAAAAATAAAAGAATGTTCGGAAAGTTAATAAAAGTACTATAAAACAAAATAAGAAAAAAAAATAATAAAGAAAGATTACTAAAGATTATTTAATCTAGTGAATTTTCGGAATCTAAAATGTGTAATAGGTGTTAAAATATATTTTCAATAAAAATACTGGGAAGTCAGCTAGCAGTAAAACTCCCAACTTAAGCAAAATAAGTATTCTTTATTTAAAAAATAACCATCCCCTTTTATGTGAACTACACATGTTTACCTTAGTACTTATATATAGTATTTAAAACAGTATCCTTTACAAGTTATATGAAATCAAATAGTATTTACGTTACGAAAAAGCTTTTCTTGGTGATGCTCGAAAGAAGTATAGGATGATGAAAGAAAGCAATCGTTATTGAAAATCAAGAAAAAATTGAATTAGTAAAGCAGTAGGCAATATGGTGGGTAGGAATGATCTACCAAACGTTTATATCTTATTATTATAAGAAATTTAACCATGAAGAAGAGTTTAGTGATTCTTATCAGCATTTTGTAAAAAGAAAGCTAAACACTTCTGTGGTAACAGTTTATTCCGCTTTTGCTATTTTACAAGTTATGAATGGATTGAAAAGGTAAAAAATTTGCTTCACAAAATCCAAACTACCGTGCGGGCCGGGCCGTGGGACGCCCTATATCCTTGCGAATTTTTCTTTCTTTGACGAGAGTAGAGACGGCGTTTTTGTGAGTTCGACAACCAAAAATAAAAAATAAATAAATTTTTTTTACTACTAACATGATAAATCACCATTATTTACTCCAGTCCTCAAATGAGAAGTAACATTTCTCACCCTAGGTAAATAATAATATTTAAAAAAACCTAGGTCAATAATGAAACGGAAACGGAAAATCTCAAAATGTCAAACTTGTTAGTTTGACAACTAGTTGTCATTTCGGATTATTTGAAACATTTATTATTCTTGTGACATGAGTAGGAAATGATTAATTTCAAAATCTAATCAATTCAAATAATGATAAGGATTGTATCAGTGCTATTAATAAAAAAAATTATATACAGTATGACTCACTTTTCATGACTCCCCATAATAGTCTTATTAATAATGCGATTTTGTCAAAATTTAGATGGAAAGAAGGTACTTTGTATGTATTATGTATGTATGATTATTAGCGTTTTTTGGCGAGTAACCACGGTTGACTACAAGTAAAACTGAAGTAAGTGCCAAGCGGGCTCCCCACCACAAATTGTGCTGTCTGATTCTGTCTTCGCCGAAATACCGTAGTAGATCTTGCATTGCTAGAAAAGAATATAGATATTTTGCATATTTATTTGGAAATGATCAGTTTGATCAGTGCAGAACGTTTACTCATATTTTTAATGACAGAATGGTGGCCTCTGGAGATAAGCAAACTAAGGGTATTTTTTCGATGAATATGTTCAGGATACTTTATGCTGCCCAAATCCCATTTGGAGCACATTTGTGTAGGCATTCCGATGCGTATTTCATGAACGTATAATTTACAAACTTGTTCAGAATGGAAAAACAAACATTTCACATGTTTAACGTTTCAAAATTAATCCGCCATGACTCCATCAGACCTCGAGTACCACACTTCGTCACGTATTGTAAGTTGTAGTAAGCCGTAGTTGAAAAATGATGATGTAATAGTGACGTCAGGAAACTTCCCCTCACTTACCACAATTAAATTAATCCTCGTGAAAACAAAGTAGTATCCTGTAGTATGCCGTGGTGAATTGTAGTTAGCTCGCGAAAAAACGCTTCTTGTTACGATATCTGTCAGTTAGACAACTGAACTTCCAGGCTACTTGATATTTGGAACATTGGATCTATTTGAAAAATAAGTAGAAAATGACTAATATAAAAATCAAATCGAATCAAATATGGTAATATATCAGTGTTAGTAGTAAAAAAAAATCTATATATACCTCGGTTGAGAAGGCCATTATTAACCTCGCACATTATATCCTTCGGCGCTACGCACCTCAGGATATAAAAGTACTCGGTAAATAATGGCTTACTTCTCAACCTAGGTATATAATATACTATTTATTATATTGAAGCATAAAAAACTGATTGTTTGCAATGTGAATATTACGAATACTATAGAGGGTTTTAAGTTTTAAACTTTGGTTCTGTGGAATGTCTTAAGTATGAAATTTAGTTTTGCATATTTTTAATGTTCAAAAAGTGGATCCAGTAAAATACATTTAGTATTTTACTGGTTCCACTGGCGACCTGCGGCCGCCCCTAAGGTTCGCCGCCTTTGTGCCTGCACAACCTGCACACCCCTAAAAACGGCCCTGAGGCAATGGCCAAAATTTATTAAAATCAAAATCCATGGAAGTAATTATTATTCTAGAGATGTAATACTCTCTAACTTAATTCAGAAAATATTTTTTAAATTCTCAACTCTGAATTATTAATTACAGTATTTTTACTTAATTGTGATAAAATTACTGAATTTTACTCAAAACAAAATATTAATTATCTATCTTACTTAAATCTTCATACTTCGGTTAGGAAAAAAAGAAACAGAATTTTGAAAAAGCAAAGTTTTTAAAGGTGGTTTTTAAAATGACAGCCATTTTTCCGTATGTCAAATTGGCACATTTTCGTCATTCTTCTAATAGCGTTCAAAAGAATCATAGGCCTTCTTTGCAAATTTCGGAAACTTAAATCGATTGGCGCACGAAGCTTCGCTTCAGACTGATATCATGTTTTATACTTAGATTTGATTTTGCATGAAACCCCAGAGGAAAAAACCCAAAATTGAAAAATTATCTTACAGGTCCGTAGGTACTAATCCGTCTTTGAGGAAAGTTATCGTCTAAAAATGCCCGTAAAAGCGCAGAGTTGTGGCGCAACCCCAACCCCAAAGCGTCCATGCTGTGCATGCCCTCTCAAAAATTAAATGGGGCTTTCTGCTGTCCAATTTCTTGTATTATTGGACCAGATACCGAATCTGCCAAAATATTCATCAGTATGGATTTGTTGTATATACAATTGGCAAAACAACATACGGCACTTGATGTTGACATTTTGCTTTTTGTTCCAAACAAATTCGACTTCGACATAGTCTACTACCTACTAATTCAACACATACCTAAGTGAGTTTTAGAAAACCTTAAATTCTGAGCTTGTTTTTAACAATAATTGTATACAATTATAAATTTTTGGAAAGCACAATAATATACAGGGTGTTCCATAAAAAAAAATATGTTTTCTTCATAACTAAAGAACGAAAGGTGTTAGAAAAAACTGACAATGGATTTTACAGAAAAAAATCCATAAGTAATACTTTTCAATTTCATCCTGTATCTGAAAAACCTGGCTGGTGCCATATTTCTTTTCAGAAAAAAGTAGCAAGACCGAAAACCGCAACCCTCTATCTTTAAAAATAAGGGAAATATCCTGCAAAAGTGCCGAAACTGGGATACCCTGTGCGAGTGACCCATTTTCGATAATATTACGAGTAAAGATAGAGAGTTGCGGTTTTCGCTATAGGTACCATCCTACCTTTTTTCATAGCCCGCTTCGTTTCTGAGATACAGGGCGGCGAAATTGAAAAGAATGCATTCTGGGACCCCCTCCTATCTCCGTTATCCTTTAACATATCGCAAAGCTAAAAACGTGCTCTTATACAATTTTTTACGTAAAATCCAGTGTCGTAGTCAAATTTTTGCTGTGGACTGCCGATTTTTAGCTATATATCAAATTTGTATCTTTTCTTAAGGAGCACCCTGTATATTTTTCCTACATTTGATGTAATTTAAATAATAAACCTAAAATTCATAATTTCACAAAATATGTCCCTATACGACACTCTTGGTGAGTAAGTATAGCATAAGCATTGTCTTTTAAACAATGGTATTAGTAGGCAGCGATTATTAAAACAATGAAGTGATCATTTCCTATTGGCAAGAGCTGTCAGTCGCAAAATTTATATTTTCTGTGTAATATTGTATATTTTACGATGGCTGAAAATGAAAATTAGCAATATTTTCACAAATATGACATATTAGTATACAGAGCAATGAAAACTCACGTGAACCCGCAACACTTCAATAGGTTTATTTGAATATTTATTCACCTTTTGAGTTATTTGGGCTTATTTTTTACATTTTTATTTAAATATCATTTTAATTTATAGATATCCAGAAAGACAGCCTGATATTTTAATATTACATGGAACGTTTATCCGGCCCCTACCAAAAACGTCTGATAAGGAAAATCGCGATAGGGACGGAGTCAACGTTTCATGTACTATCAATTTTTTCTTTATTCCGGAAAACATTAAAAGACCAGGTTGCCTTCTTTCTGGATATCTATAAATTAAAATGGTATTTAAATAAAATGTAAGCTCAAATAACTCAAAATGTAAATAAATATTCAAACAAACCTATTGAAATATAGCTGAGAAGCTGCACGGAAGTTTTCATTGCTCCGTATAAAGCATACCAACATGTCATATATTTTTAAATATTGATAATTTTACCATCGTTCTTTTCACAAGAAAGTAGAATGATCTTGCTAAAACCGCAATTCTCTATCTTTACTCACGTAATAACATCGAAAATGAGACACATACATGGCATCTCAAATTGCGAATGCGAGTAGTAGTTTTTCGTCATGCATCAACTTTTTTGAAAAAGACATTTTCGGACATGTCGATAATAAAAAAGTTTCCCATATGTATCCAACTTTATGGCAAACGCTGTATTTATGGGCGATTTGCAGAATTAGAAAAAATCATTCTAACAAGTCTGTTTTGTTTGATTTTTCAACAATGTAACCAAAACTTGTAGGTACCGGGTTTCTACACAAATTAATTTTGTAGTGGTATTGTTTTAATTTTGTCCTTACAAGGAAAAA
>MU182504.1:66160-105136 GCA_016904865.1 Pissodes strobi | reverse complement strand
AACATCTTAGATATGTCTGTCTTGTAATTAATGCATTTGTATTTATTGTTGTGACCAGTGGCGTACCTATAGTCCGTAGGTATCCACTCATGAGTTGCTGAATCTTTTTATAGTTTTTGGTGTTATTGGTTAACGGTAAAATTGCCTACTTATACGAATGAGCTTATTACGATCATTTACATCCCTACGCCACTATGATATATTAGCCGCTTCTGATTGGTGGATTAACGTCACTTTAGAGTACTGTTAACACTTCACGCTCGCTCCGGGGCGCAACCAGACACTATTAACTAAAACTAACCCAAATTTACAAAAAGAAACAAACATAACCTTAATTCTTAAACGCAGAGTCATGCGTGAAGAGTTAACAGTAGTCTAAAGTGACGTTAATCCACCAGTCAGAAGCGGCTAATATGGCTTAGTGGCGTAGGAATTAAATGATCGTAGAAAGAAACAAACATAACCTTAAAAAAGGACTTCCGATTCGTCTTCGGTCGAGTGTGCACGTGTCGGGTATCGGCCATTTTATGCCAGCTTCCTATACATATATGTTAGTTTGGGAACCCATGGGGCTTTCAGGGACTGTGTAGATTCCCCGAATAGGATTCGGACGTCCAGCCGGGGTTGGAGCCCCGTGCATGTGCAAGATTTAAATGTGTGTGAATGACCAGCCGGTGGCGTTCGAACCTTAAAATAAGCCGTGCATGTAACAGTCTGAGCCCCCCGGAGTACTCGACATACTGAGGGCTCTAAAAATAGTATCTCTATCCATCAGGTGTAACTTATCTAGGATGGGTCGCCCCAGCTCTAACTAAGCCGGATAGAGGTCTTTTCTGGCTGAATTTTCTCACGAAAAAGGCCAATAGAGAGTTTACTACTACTACTACTACTACTACTATAACCTTAAAAATCAATCAAAACATGTCTTGTCACCGACGGAAATTGAACCCGGGGCGTCTACATTCCAAACGCAGAATGTGACCACTAGACTAACTAGACCTGGTGGAAAGTGACCACTGCCGATTTAACCATTAGGCGGATTAGGTGGCCGCCTAGGGCCCGGTAGCTTAGTGGAATTCGTACCCATAAACTAAAAAACCTATACAAAATTATATTAATCGGTAAGCTTTGATTTAGGGCCCACGCGAATTGTAAAATAATTTATAAAGTCAATTAAAAGTCGGCAAATTCTTTATAAAACAAAGACAGCTCTTTGCGCGTTAAAAAGAGTTATAGAAACTAGATGGCTAGATCTGATGCTGTTAAAGCACCACATATTAATTACGAAACTCTTTTGTCGGTATTATTAAGTATTTCCAATGATATGAATGAAAAACAGGGAACTAGAGCTGAAGCTTCAGGTTTGTTTGAAGAAATAAATAAATATGCGACAGCTCTCTTAACAATAGTTCGGCCAAAACTTTTAGAACGGTGTAATGCCACCAGTAAAACATTAGAGGATCCAACCCTAGATCTATCTAATGCTGTTAACTTACTTAAGTCACTAGTCTTTAGAAATAATTATTTTGCGTCTATAGAAAATGAAGTAGCAAATTTACTAAAAATATCTGATACCAATGAAAACAAAAGACAATATGAAGATGAGACTGAGACTGCTAGAAAAAGAAAACGAAAATTATTTTTTGACCAAAGTACAAGTCATGAAGTTATATTAACCACAAACGAAAAATTTAGGGTTGAAACCTTTAATGTTATATGCGATTCTATTATAAGGGATTTAAGTCGTAGACTTGAATCCTATGAATTGATTAAAATTACTTTTAACTGTTTTTTTTTACCAACGATCCCTGGTAGTTTAATACATTCATCATGAAATTAAAAGATGTCTATAAGGGTGACATTGAGCCAGTTCAGAAGAAGAAATTGGGCAGTTTAATATTTTATGCGAGGAATCAAATAAAAATACCATTTTAGAAAAATGCAACATGGTCCAAACATTAAAATCTACGTTTCAAAATGTCTTAACGCTATTACAAATTTTTATTTCTTTACCTATATCCAACGCTAGTGGCGAACGCTCCTTTTCTGCATTATAGATAGGGTCAAACATAAATATTGGGCTTGTTGAGGACAGGAAAAGCCAGATGCCTTCTCTGTCCTTTACATCGAAAGTGAAGCTTTAAATAATATTACTATGAAGATATTATTAATAAATTTGCAAATGAAAAAGTGCTTAAAGACATTTGTAGTTTTTAAGTTGAGTAATAATATTAATTTGTTCTTGTTTCTTTTTATTTATTATAATAATGTTATTTTTGATGTTTGTATTTGTGTTTGTTCTATTTAATTTAATTAACGATTACCTACATTTTGCAGTATTATGTTTTTTAGTGTTTCACTGTTGTTTCACATGACATTTTCCTTTAACTATTAAAAAAAAATTATAATTTCTTTCAATTTCTTAACCAACATAATCCCATATCTATCCGAAATCATGACCTAGCCCTTTTTTTTCTCCTTCCAATAATGGCCTTATGGCCGCCTAGGGCCCGATAAAGCCCTAAACCGGCACTGAAAGTGACGTCAATCCACCAATCAGAAGCAGCTAAAATAGCATACTGGCGTATGACTGTAAAGGATCTTAAAACGCTGCGAATGATCCTAATTTTAACAGAATTGACGCACCTGACACCATCTGTGAAAATACTTCGATACTAAATAGCCTAAAAATTAAACGCCATGGCTGAAGCGTGACGGTGCTCGAAACTATTATTTGTTGATTACTACTTTTTTCGCATCAAATTTTCAAATAACACTTTCATACTGATAAGAAAACTATGGAAGATCGTTTGCAGTATTTTGTATGTACATATAACTACCAAAATAATGTTATGAAATCGATATGAACATTCTATTATAAGGGATATCGGAATAAGATGATGTATTTTTTCAGATTTTTTTGACGCTGAAGATCCAAAAGATGCGGAAATACTATTATCTTTATTGGGTGATGATAAGCTTGAAATTGAATGCGTGATAGTTATATGGAAGAAATTTCTGATTGTGAAGGTGATAGTGACAAAACAAAACGAGCATCATTACTAGGATATTGAAAATGGCGCTATAGCGTAGGATTAAAAAAATATCACTAATAAACAGGCCTACCTTAAGGACAGAAGTGATAAAAAGCCGAGATTAAATAGAAAACTAGAAATGTTCTCAAATTTCATTTCGGCAATGAAGCTAATCAAGCCCACATGACTTCTTAAGAAATGTTTTCGTCCTCTGATGCAGTAGGTTACTTTTATCCATGCATCCCTATCGAAATATTTTCGAAAATGGCGGAAATTACTAATATATATGCATTGCAGAAATAACAGGTCTTGTTAGCCTTCATATTATGATGTCATGTTTAAGATTTCCAAGATTTAGAATGTATTGGGATAAAACATTCCGTATGAGCCTGTTTTATGACACCTTGATCAGAGATCGTTTTTTCACCTACATAGTAACTTACATGTCGTGAATACTTTGGACAAACCAGCAGAAAACAGTGATCGATTATTCAAGGTACGACCATTGTATGATTCAGTCAGAAAAGAGTGTAAGGTGATGTAAATGGAAAAGAAACTTTCTATCAATGAGTAAATGGTACCATTCATTCACTGAAAAGCTGTCAATTATACGTTAAAGGAATGCATCATCGGGTGTGAAAATGTTTGCTAGTGGTCTTGTCTATGATTTTCTTATTTATCGGAGTTCAACGACTGAGTCTTACAAGGAGATGCTGAACAAATTTGGTCTGGGTCCAACAGTAGTCCTGAAAACTGATAATATTCCAAAGGGACATTAGCTTTATTCTGACATATATTTTACCACATACAATCTTCTAGAAATCCTTCGTGATAAATATATTCACAGGGACTGTGAAACTGAATCGTGATGGCATTTATCTCTGAAGATGGACAAAGAAGTTTAAAAAAAGAAGTGAAGATTCAGCGGGGGAGCGAAGTGAAGATGAAATTGGTTTATATAAATAGCTGAACAATCGAACTATTGTTTTGGAATTAAATTTCGTTAGCAAGGTGATGAAGACCCGGTGAAGAGATGGGAGAAAGCACCAAAAAATTACCAGTAAATTAAAAGACTGGAGGTAGCGAAGGTCTATATAGTTGCATGAGAGTGCGGATACACTCGGACACAATCGATTTTTCACAAAATCCCGAAAGCGGATACTACGAATGAATTTTCACGCCATTAATTTAGCATGTACCAATAGCTGATTGAAATATAAATACGATAGAGAAGGCCGCTGAATACCCAGCAATGAAATCATAGATTATTTTTATTTCAAAATGCACATCGCAGAGTATTTCATGCGGCAAAATCGTCTAGCAGGACTCAAAAGGAGATCAGGAAAACCATCTCTGGGCCAAACACTACCAAATACGTCACCTTGAAAAAATGAATAATGAAGTAAGAAAGAGCATTGCGTGACATCCAATTGGTAGAGACCGATCGAAAACCGCTTTTCCTTTTCGGCCGAAACCGAAAACGAAATTCGGCATAAAGTTCTTTTTCGGCCGGAAACCGAAGCCGAAATTCGGTGTAAAATCGAAAACGAAAAGGAAAACAAAGTTCAAATTTCTGTTGTCACAATTTATTTCAGATAAAAACCAATAAGATTACAAATAAAATATCAGAAGAGGAACCACGTGCTTTACTTCTCGAAGTCGAAATCAAATCTCATTCTGCCTTCTGGCAAATGCCTCGTCTTTGGCCATATATAGCTTATCCGATTCGTATTCGCTTTATTATTATCATTGTGTTCCTCGAAGTTCGACGATCATCCCCACCATGCTGCCATAGTGCAGCCGGCAGCGTGTTGACTCAATCGAGAAGAAGCGGAAGTAACCACCTAAAGGTGTTATGATTGTGATCCTGGTCAGCCAGCAAAAGTGACACGAGCCACGAGACCACCAATAAAAGGTTCTATTCCTTCAGCCGAAAATTATGTTTGGGCCGAAAACCGAAACCGAAATTCGGTCGGTTTCTACCAAGTGGATCTAGCCAGAGCTGGACGATCCTAAGGAAGCAACTAGATGTTAGAATATCGAATGTAAGGCAAAACTCTATATTTATTGTATTAAATGTTGCAAACGTCTAATTAAAGGAAGAAAATTGTTCGTTTGCTGGTTTGGGTTCGTTTGTTTGTTTGTTTGTTGGTTTGTTTGATTGTTCTATTTGTTCGTTCGTTCGTTGGTTCGATTGTTTGTTTGGTTGTTTGTGTGTTTGTTTGTTTGTTCATTTGTTTCTTTGTTTGTTCTTTTATTTATTTATTTAATTATTTATTTACTTAATTAATTATCTATTTATTTATATATTTGTTTGTTTATTCATTCATTTATTTATTTATTTATTTATATATTTTTTATATATTTATATATTTAATTAATTAATAAAACAATAATCCATTACAATTTTGGCTGTGCTGATGTGGGTACTGTGATAATGTATATGACAGAGGTAATATTTGCCACTTAATATGTTTTAACTCCCCACTTTTATGTTTTCATGGTATGATATTTTCCTTTTTTGATTTTGTTTCGTTTAGTTCTATATTTTATAAAATGTAATATTTTTTGGACAATAAAGCACTTTACTACTACTACTTTAAGTCCCATACCTTGAGAATTAAGTTACTGTTTTTGCATTTGTGTAAAAATGTTAAACTATTTTCAAAATGCAATAACTTTTTATGAAAAAAAGCTTTACTAATGTGGAATTTTAATATTATTAATATTTGTGACATAATTTAGTTTAGATTCCACGTAATTTAACAATATTTCAACTAATCAACCTATGAGGAGCAAATCAAGAAGAGCACATCTCTAAAAATAGAGCAAATATTAGGCCCATATCTTACTCCATTGAAAGCATGAATCATCCAGAACAATATAGAACATAATATCTAAAACAAAGGTATTGGTTTAAAAAACTTGTTACAAAAATGATAATTTTAAAAATTTTCCTTCTTGTATATTTCACTTAAAATTTCGCACTGCCAAACATACTGTTGTCTTCGTAATTTCTCTAGGCATCACATTGTATGTCATGTTTTTTTATCACGTCTTAAAATCTCTTACGATAACTTTTGAGTTTTTGACCACCCTGTATTTAGTGCAATGCGGAATCTGGTTTTCTATTTTCCTGTGGATGGGTACAAACAAAGTAGGTGGGTTCAAACAACTTTTTTCTACGGCAGTGCGTAAAGTATATCTTACGCATTGCTACTGATGTACACAGTTAAAGTGGCACGTTATATGTTGTTTCTTGGAAATTGAAGAAACGATAATGCCCTCGAATATGTTTTTAAAACGGAAAACAAACCTCGGTGAAACAAATCGAAAAGATAGGAAAGTAGTGTCGATAAGTTTATTTTCGAAGTTACGAAAAACAAAATCGGTTGCCAAACCCGACATAATGTAACGTATTCATTAGATGTACATATTAACCTGGCCATATTAAATTAAGGCAAATGACTTGTTCAGAGCCATTAATAAATGTATTTATCTATGTGGTTGCGTAATTTTTTAGGTTTATATACTTCCTTGAACCTTGCCGGGCCGCATTTAGGCAGAATCTACCATTGATTAGCAATAGGCTATAAATTAAGGTCTCTCATTGGTTATTGCTAATCGCTGGTATGTTTTGTACAAAGATTGCTAATCGCGGGTAGATTTTGTCTCCCTGGCAATAAAGCCATATTCATTGTTGCCGATCGGAGGTAGGATCTGGCTGGTCATTGCTAATCAGCGGTATGTTTTGTCTACACATGCATTACTTTTTATTACGCATTATGCCATCTTGTTTTGTGAGTCGTGCATTTCTATTTTATTTCTCGCGTGGTTTTATTAGTGCCCCTTAATCATTATTAGCTACGTTACCAACTTACTGCTACGTGACAATATGAATACTGATTTGAAATTTCCCACAAATTTTCGCTGTGAAGTAGTAAATCAACCAAAAGAAAAACAATGTTATGGGCTGACATTAATTCTGGTGCAAAATGTATTCAGTGGATAGCAGAATTTTCTGCCGAAACTAATACTTCTTGTGTATTACGCAGATCCAAGACCGCATCAAAGAAGATATTATGCAGGTAAGTAGGTATATTAAAGTTAAATTTAGCCTTTTTAGTTTCTGAGCTACAAAGTGACAAAAACCAGAGAGAAAACAACTAAAAGGAGAGGCGATAATAAGCGTCGGTACCTTTCATGTTGGTGTACCCTTTTTGCTGACCTTGACTCTGCTCCGTTGACAACAATAATACCACCAAGTATCGGCAGAAAAATGTTTTAAGCTAATGACAATGACATCTGATCACCTGAAATCGGCTGATGATGTTTTGATTTTGACAATTATACCCTTTGTGCTTGGATATGGGCATACAAAATCGATTAATAAGCTGTCACCTCTCCTTTTAGTTATATTCTCTCTGAAAGCTGGACAGCCTGTACTTTCGGCACTTATCATTTCGACAATGAACTGACGAGCATTTGGGTTCATATATTGCGAACATTTTAAATTTTAGAAGAGAGTACAGCTGCCACCATACGTCTTTTAATAAATCAAAATCCACTGAAAGAAAATCAAAAAACCTCAACTGTCAGGCGTCAATTTCTATTGTACTAAAAATACAGACAAAATAGAGTTGTTATAGTAATGAACAATTAAGGGTAAGTATACCTACTTATAATAGTATATCTGAATCAGTATTTATAAAATTATAAATAAAACAATTTTAGTATTTACCAGCTTTAATTACGATTAACAACATACATACTCATGCATTGAGCAATGCAGAGGCACTTGGTTATTTACCTGCTACTAACGAGCTCATAAGTGTTTTCGAAAAATATTTTAATGATGGCATGGGTATTACGGAAGCCTGTAATTTTCACAATGATAAATTAGAACTTGAAATGGACGAAGGTCTTACCGCAAATGCTTCTATCAATCCAAAATATAGAACAGTAAAATATTGGTACACTGAATGGAGGAAAATTAATTTCGTGTCACGCACTGGTGTTGGGTCATTACAGGTACTTAATACACTGACGGACAATTGAAGTGGTCCAAAGAAAAAATGCAGAAAAGATGACTTCGCATATATTTAATTTTAAACATCTGATCATTTTTTGTTAGGTTACCACATGTTTCGACTATCGAGGACCATCATCAGAATATATACAACCTGCTGTTTTTCACAGTTACAGGGTATTGCATGATAAGATGTTTTTGGCGATAGTTCAACGTGTGGATTAACCAACTTAATTTTGATAAATATATAAAATGATTTTGTAGCCTAAATCATCAGCTTTTAAACTTTTCGTCTGCCTGGTCTAGTTTCCGAGTTATAGCGTTTTTTTTTTGTGATTACATGCTTTTATTAAAGAAGTTTTGAGTTAGTTGAACAAAATGATTAATGAAACTGCTTATGAATCGTGAAAATGTTTATTATGGGATGGTTTTTTAATCTAGCATATAGAACAAAATAGCAGAACAACAAAATAAACAACAATAAAAAAAATTAGGCATATTTTGTAAGCGTATTCCAAAACGCCAATACCACCTCTTGGATTAATAACGCCCATAACTCGACTGGGCATATACTGCTTATGCAGTTGTCTATGATTCTTTGCTCTATTAATTCCCATTTTTGTTGAGCTGCCACAACTGCATAAATTATTTAAGATATCAACGTCATTATTGCAAGAGATAGGCGTACTCGGTAATTGATGTTTTCTCAATATGGTGACAAAACATGCCTAATTTGTTTTGTTATTGTACTTGTTAATTTTTTTGGTTATTATTCTGTTGTCTATTCCAGATTAAAAACAGTGCTATAATAAACACTTTTACGATTCAATAGCAGTTTCATTAATCATTTGGCTCAAATAACTCAAAACTTCCCTAATAAAAGCATGTAACCACAAAAAATGCTACAACTCGAAAACTAGACCAGACGGATCAATAAATAAAAAATCAATTAAAGCTAATGAACTACGCTACAAAATGGCTATATCAGTATTTATCAACATTAGGTTGGTTATGCCACAGCCAACGTTGAACTTTCGCAAAGAAAAAACATCTTATCATGCAATGCTCTGTACAGCAGGTCGTATATATTTTGATAATGGTCCTCGATAGTCGAAACATGGACCTACACAATAAAAAAATCAGATCTCTTTGATGTGTGAAATAAAAAATATGCGAAGTCAAACTTTGTGCATTTTTTTCTTGGGCCACCTCAATTGCCCGTCTGTGTATTATGCAGCATTTGAGCAATTAGATGTATAAATAGCGCGTCTTATTATATACATATCTTTTCTCTTTTAGAAAAGGTGCCCGAGTATGAAATGTTAGGTGTTTGCTTGCACATCAACGAGGATCCATTTCGTATGGTAATAATAACACCAATAATGCGAAGAGCCCACAGTTTACCGTGTACAAAAGATATTATTTTCATTGATAGTACATCTCCATGCGACGGTGAAAATCACGTCATAACGTTTGTCCTAACAGTAACATCTGCTGGAGCAGTACCTCTGACAGTTTTCATAACATAAAATCAAACATCTTAGGATTATACATCTGGGTTAAGTGGTATAAAAGAAATTCTTGGATTCAATGCTTTTGGCGGTGTCTGTCCAAAATCTATAATGACAGATGACAGTGAAGCAGAAAGACAAGCTCTCCGTGTAATATGTCCCGCATCAAAACTTTTACTCTGTTCTTTTCATGTGTCACAATCCATCTGGAGATGGTTATTGGACAAGAAACATTCTATTGAAAAAGAAGATCGTCAAATTTTATACAGACAGTTCAAAAACGTACTATAATCTCTTTACATATAGAAACTGCAGAAAATAATTTTAAATCCGCTTTATCAATAGAAATTAATGTTAAATACCCGAATTGGGCATCTTATTTGCAGACGTACTGGGAGCGACGACATGCATGGTGTTTGCCATACAGGGATAGTAGTACACACGGCAATCAAACTAACAACTTTTCTGAAATATGCGTGCGACTTTATAAAGATATAGTTTTAAAATGGCTGTAAAGGCTACAATGTCGTAGCATTAGTAGATTTTACGTGCACCGTTCTAGAGCAGTATTGTGAAAACATCATATTTGACCAAAAACAACATAATTCAAATTAACGAATATAATTTTCATGTACCCAGTAGCAAGTGTGAGAACTATTTTATGATATCCACACAAGCGTTGGGCATTGCACATGTGCAAGTGGAAACCTCGGAAAACTGTTGTAAGCATCAGGTTGCTGTATTTTCTTTTTATTCTGACCCTATTGCAATTGACACTAATGATAGATACGCGATGGCAATTTTGGCACTAGGTGATAACGCTAAGGAAAAGGATTTTATGCACCACTTATTGAAACTAAGTCTAACTGCTCAAATAATCCAGCTTTAAATGATGAAATAGTTCTAAATCATGAGCCTATAAACGCCGGAAATGAAAATTCTGAAATACTGCCAGTCCTAGAAAACAAAAATTCCAATGAAAATGAGTTTGAAAATTTCCTTGGTGCATTACGAGAACAACATACTAAGTTTGGTATATGTAAAGTACTTTTAAACAGATGTTTAAAAAGGCTGGATAAAGTTAAAACAAAAAATAGTTGGGATACATTTTTAAGTACGTGGTCTACGCAATCGATCTGGTGCTTCAATAAGAGTTCAGTCGACATCCATCTCCAGAGGGAAACCAGGTGTAACCAGAGCGTCGACCTATAGGTCGACCAGCGATTGGTGAAAAAACAAATCCAAAAAGGAAAAGAAATCTTGCCTTGAATGTAAATAAAAATGTACCAAATGCGAAATCGCACTGAACATTAAAATTTAGCTGTAATAATTTAAAATTTTTATGTATAAATGATAAAATAATAAATCCTGTACTATTCCATATCTCCTCTATTCATCAAAAACCTCAGAGTCATATCTGTAACAAATATCTACGTGCATGTGTTTAGACAAAACATACCGCTAATTAGCAATCGCAAGCCAAATCCTACCTGCTATTGGCAACAGTGAAAATGCCTATTACCAGGGAGACAAAATCTACCCGCGATTAGCAATTTTTGTACAAAACATACCAGCGATTAGCAATAACCAATGAGAGACCTTAATTTATAGCCTATTGCTAATCAATGGTAGATTCTGCCTAAATGCTGCCGGGCCCGTATATATTAATATTTACTTATTGCATGTAGAGAAGAGTTTAGTATATATGGGATATGATGATTGAAGTAGCCGACAGTTGTTTGTTCTGTTGAAGGTAGATGTTAAATAGCCATGTTTGCGTTTTATTGCATTAGGGTACGGGGGAGGGCTAAATATCGAAAACATTACCAAAAAAGATTATTAGTGTTGCCTATGGAATACATAATTGGGTTGTTATGAGAGATAAGCTTTCTATGTTTTGAATATGGATACCTGAAAATTTTTGTATTTTAAATCGCACTCTTTATATATTCCAACGAGAGGTTACAAATTAATAGTTGTGTTATGGCCACTCTCTGCCGTCAAGATAATACAATTTTATGTACGCTAATACATAACCTATTAAAAAATATATACATTTTAAAAAAAATAATAAACCTTTAAAAAATGTTCCTGCTGACGTCACAAATCAGCCATGTTAATTTCCTTTAAATGACTGCTGAGGCGCTATGTTTAAAACAAATGTCAACTTGTTACTCTTCGATTCAAAAACTTACCTTAAAGAAATACTGACATAATATCTGAAGGTTAAATTACTCTTTATCTCACTTGCTATTTTAATCTAAATACTACATAATGAATAATTCCTTTATTTCTTATATTAATGCAGTCTGAGATGGTACTATCACTGTAATTTTTTTAGTAATTTTTTTTAAATCGATATTTTGTCGGGACTTATGTAAAGACAGTTTCCATTTCAATAAAAAAATAAAATTTAGGTTCCCTATAAGCAACGAATCAATATTAAATATATATTATTTCAAAAGATTAAATTTAGTAGAACTTTGGTACACAGCGTACAGCGTCAGTGTCGGTACTTCCTAATTCTGCTATGCAGTTTGCATTTTTTGATTGGTTTTTAATGGCGTTTACTATATTGCCAGCAATATTGTATCATTAGCTTCACTGAGTTAAAATTACAAGGTATAGTTCAGGGAAAGCAACTGTTGCATAGGTTGTTTTAGTGTTCGACTCAATACTCTCTAAAAAATTGACAAATATTATAGAAGGTAATAATAAATGACAACTGACAAACATCTAACAAAATACGAACTGTTTCAACAACTATTTGAGTAGTCAAT
This sequence comes from Pissodes strobi, assembly GCA_016904865.1. Taxonomy (NCBI): domain Eukaryota; kingdom Metazoa; phylum Arthropoda; class Insecta; order Coleoptera; family Curculionidae; genus Pissodes; species Pissodes strobi. The sequence goes on along the minus strand of MU182504.1, from coordinate 92,781 downwards.
CAGATAACTAATCTGAGAAACTAATCTGAGACGTACCTACTTACATCGATTTAAATTTTTATAATAAAAAGTATATAGATATGTATATATAAATAACAGTTACATGTAAGTTATATGTTAATATATAAAAAACAGAAGTTTCTTCTTAATAAAAATCAATCAACACTAGTTAAAATATTATTTTAATAATAATCCAAACATGTAATAAAATTTTGGGTGTTTCATTTAAAAAAAAACTTTGTTTTTACTAGGAACAACTGTCGTATTTAGATTTGTTTTGCAAACCCCGTAGTTCTCGAGATAAGGTATAGGCCCCTCTTAAAGGGGCACTCTTCTGAAGATCTGCCCTCTGTTTTAAGTATGAGCTCGTTTCGGTGCCTTTGACTTTATTTGATAATGCTAGATCGATGAGAAAAACCAAAGTCATCGCTCTACGATATTCTCAACGAAGTCGCTGAGAAACAAATACACACTGCAGGTTACCATTTCGTAGTTGCATTTTTATAAAATATATAGTTTTTTTGTAGGGCCAACGCTTTTCGAGAAAAACGCGAAAAACTACCGAATTACAAGTTCGGGGTGGATTTAACCACTTGTTGGTTGAGAACTCTTTTGATTTTGAAAGTACATTTCTAAACCAGCTTAATTCCCAAGTGGCAAAACTTCATATTATTTTTTATCAGTCACGCTATTTCTAAACTAATATCAATGGCCTAAATAGGTTTTCTCTCAGTTTAAGCAACATTTCCGTGACCAACCTGTATGTGAACTCGTTAGTTAATAGACGTCGGTCGTTGCTTGCAACAAGTGATCGCAAGAAAAGTCCAAAATCAAAATTTGAACTTCTCGATAGGTTTTTTAAGGGTAATTTGTTGTTTCTTGAATGAGCTTTGTGCCCTTCTAAACTACTTTGTTTCTTGATTTGCTTCTCATGGCTTGCAAATAGTTGAAATATTGTTGGATTACATCGAATCTAAACATAAATTATGTCAGTCTCATAGAAATTATAACGCTCGGAACAAAAAATCCCACATTAGCAAAGCTTTTTACCTCAAGCAGTGACGAATTTCCTGATTATGCATGCCCAAGGAAAAGAAACCTTATTTCTAAGCCTATTAACAATAACACCCACAATATCAGATTACGGTAAGATTTGTTCATCGATAATACCCTATTGATGAACATGTTTCGTAATCTTCTGGCACCCGTTTCGAGCCCTTTCGTTTTAGTCGATTTATTTTCAAGGGTTTCGTTAGACCAGTCTTTTGTCCGTTCACGCATTTAAGTTATTTCAATAGGGAAAATAGATTTTTGAAACAAATATCAAAAGAAAAAATCAGTTCGGAAAGAACATTTTCCACGTATCTTAATTATTAAGTGTTACAAATTATTGTTAAACATTAGTTACATGCATTTAAATAGTTAAGATTAAACTTTTGTTTTTTTATGTGTAATTGTTCTTTGTTATAATTTGAAACGACCTAACAGTTATATAAAATTATATAAAATTTCTTAGGTTAAAATTATGAACTAATTTTTGTTTACGGAGTCTGTGTACTTAAGAGGAAAATGTTAGATAATGCAGTCAATATCCTTGGTGATTATTATCTTTTGCATACAGCGGCAATATGTGCCCGATTAGCTTTTGCTTAATTGACAAAATATAATCTGTTATTTGAAAGCATCACGCCTTTCCGCTGTGAGGTTTATGACTTATGAGTAGTAGTTGTTTCGCTTTTTAAGATTTAAGATCGTATATTTTTATTCAACTTGTTCTTGTACCGTTTACACTTTAAAATATATTTTACTTCATATATCCGCGTGATATTTTTTCCGCTCTGCGTTCCTCTATAAAATAACAGGTTATGGGTCCAGGGATGCTAACGGACTAACGAGGTTAAATAAAATCGGTATAGTTGTGCAGTTACGCTTAATACGCGATCGTTCGGATTACACGTTAAAGTGTTAAAAATAAAAATAAAATGTCCGGTAACGATAACTTGCACATCGGGACAAGTGTCGAAAAACTACGAGGTCGGGAAAATTATACCGACTGGAAGCCTTATTAAAATTGGATGGACTTTGGAACTGTATTAGTGAACAATGGGCAACAACAGATGACGCTAATGCGCGGACAAGGAAAGAAGAAAAAGCCTTATCAAAAATAATCCTTTCTGTTGACAAGTCTACTTACACCCATATTATGCAATCACAGACAGCAAATGAAACATGGACAGCTTTGGAGGCAGCATTTGAAGATAAAGGTCTTAATAGACGACTGACCCTCTTAAGGAAATTGTGTTCAATAAAGTTGTCAAATTTTAGCAATATGGAGGATTATGTAAACGAAGTCATGGCTCTTTCACAACAATTAACGTCCATAGGTGAGCCCTTAGATGATGAATTCATAGGTGTTCTTATGCTGCAAGGTCTTACTAAGGAATATGAACCTATGGTTATGGCCCTCGAAAATTCTGGCATTGATATAACCGCAGATTTTGTAAAAACTAAGCTGTTACAAGATAAAAAATGACAAAATGGTAGACATGAAAGTGATTCTGCACTAGCTGTCTGAAAATATAAGAAACCTCCATGGTGCTGGGGCTGCAAACAAAAAGGCCTCTACAAAAATCAGTGCCCACAAAACAAGGAAAGTACTTCAAGTAAAAGTAACGAAAACGCATCGAATAAATCCAAGAAGTCAAACAATGCTCACGGAGGCAAAAACTGTTTGTTCGCTGCTGCTCTAGGTGTAAATATGAATGAGTTGGCTTGGTATATCGATAGTGGGGCTTCTAGCCACATGACAGGAAATATTGACCTACTATCAAACCTGACGGACCAGAACCTAGGACAACCAATAATAGTAGCAAATGGATCCAAACTATATGTCAAAGGGACAGGAACCTGTGCCGTAAAATTAAAATCGAGCCATATTGAAACGGACATTTCAGAAATAAAATATGTTCCAAACCTGTCGGTAAACTTGCTATCTGTAAACTCAATGGTTTCTAAAGGTTTCTGTGTGTTTTTTGACAATGATGGGTGTAAAATCTTGGACAGTGACCATTGTGCCGTTAAGGGAGAACCTATAGCTACAGGGCTTCATGTAGATGGCTAATATAAATTGGAGATATCCTCGGAAGCCGCCAACGTAGTGACAGTGCATAATTCGCAACAATTATGACACAAACGACTGGGACATCTTAACCACGTAAGCATGAATTTGCTAAAAAATGGTTTAGCTACTGGAATAAGTTACAGTGAAAATAAGGAACCGGATTTTTGCGAGAGCTGTATAAAAGGTAAGCAATCCAGAAAACCTTTTCTCTACAAAAAAGATAAGGGGGTGGCTCAAAATAAATTGGATCTCATTCATTCAGATCTCGTAGGCCCAATGGAAGTAGAATGTTGGGGTGGTAAAAGATATATGTTTAACTTAATAGATGACCACAGTAGAAAATTTTTCTGTTATTTTTTAAAGGCAAAAGACTAAGGTTCCGATATATTTAAGGAATTTTGTTCTATGGTGGAGAATCAGGCTGAACGAAAAATAAAAGTATTGCGAACAGATAACGGGGGTGAATATTGTAATGAACGTTTAAAACACTTTTTAAAGGATCATGGTATAAAACACGAGCTCACAATACCCTACAGTCCTGAACAAAATGGCGTTGCAGAACGCTACAATCGTACTAGTTTTGAGAAAGTTCGTTCAATGCTAAGTGATGTAAAAAGTCCTAAAGAATTATGGGCTGAAGCTGCCAATACAGCTGTATATCTCATTAATCGTTCACCAGCAAAGAAAATACGGGGTGCAACACCTGAAGAAAAATGGACAGGTAAAAAGGTTGATCTTAGCCACCTAAAAGTATTTGAATGTCATGCATACATTAAAACAAGAAAGCTCGACGAAAAGAGCAAAAAATATATTTTCGTCGGCTATTCAGAAACTAGTTTAGGATATAGACCCCCAGATTCAGATAAACACACCATCAAAATAGCAAGGGATGTTGAGTTTTTTGAAAACCGTTTTATGGACTTCAAAATCAAGAATACGTCCATCTTATCAACGGATCCAAGAATTACTTGTTTATGGCCAGCAGATCATAAAGACATCGATCATCAGCTACCTGAAACTCCAGAACAACCGGCTGAGCCCAATGATTCAGAACAAGAAAATAGTGAAGTGTGTGAAAATAGTGAAGGGCAATTAAGTGATAGTGAAACTATGGCTGAAACTAGGTATCCTAGACGTATAAGACAGCAACCAATAAGGTATGGTGAATGTATGTTAGATTATGATTCAAATTTCGCTATGTTACCTGTATCCAATGATTTAGAACCTCCGACTATTACTGAAGCACTGTCAAGTTCTAGAAGCGCCGAATGGCGTCAGGCTATTAAAAATGAAATTGATGCTTTTAAAACTAATAATGCTTGGGAACTAGTCGATAAACCCACTAATAAAAATATTGTTAAAAATAAATGGGTTTTTATAGTTAAAAAAGACCAAAACGGAGAAATAGCAACCTATAAAGCAAGGCTTGTAGCTAAGGGCTTCACCCAAAAATATGGTATAGACTACTTTGAAACCTTTTCTCCGGTAATTAGGTTTAGCAATTTAAGATTATTATTAGCTATGACTGTCGAGTTAGACTTAGAAAGAAATCATCTAGATGTAGAAACCGCTTTCTTAAATGGCGATATTGATGAGGAAATTTTTATGAGTCAACCGGAAGGTTTTGTTAAGCAAGGTTCAGAAGATAAAATATGTCTACTTAAAAGGGCTATATATGGCCTAAAGCAATCAGCTAAATTATGGTACGAAAAGGCACAGAATGTACTTCTGATGTTAAATTATGTGCAATCAAAAATAGAGCCGTGCATATTTTTCAATATTTCAACATAAACTATTGTTATTGTACTTATTGTAGCACTTTATGTTGACGACTTTTTCGTTTTTTTTTTAACAATAAAATCGAGGCACAACGCTTAAAAAAAGGAGTTACATAAAAATTTTGACATCAAAGATCTTGGTCCAATATCGCATATGTTAGGCATGAAAGTCGAAAGAAATCGTTCAGAAGGTAAAATAAAAATTAGTCAAGAACAGTACATTCAAAAATTGCTTAATAAATTTGAAATGACAAATTGTAAAACTGTCGGTGCTCCCTTAGAGCAAAATCAAAAATTTCCTTCTAAGGGTGAATTTTATGACGCACCATGTCAAGAAATTATAGGCTCGATGATGTAGTTTGCACAAGACCGGATATTTCATTTGCAGTATCATTCCTTAGTCAGTTCAATATCAATCACTCTAAAGATCACTGGTTGGGGGCTAAGAGAATTCTAAAATATCTGAAGGGTACACATAATCAGGGAATTGTATTTCAAAAAACAAAAAATCCCGTAATCGGCTTTGTGGATTCTGATTGGGCAAACAATATAATTGATAGGAAATGTTTTTATGGTTATATATTTACATTAGCAGGTCCTGTGTCATGGGAAAGTCGTAAACAAAACACAATCGCTCTAAGTTCAACAGAGGCTGAATATATTGGGATTTGCGAAGCTGCAAATGAGTCATTCTATTTAAAATCATTTTGTTCTGAATTATTTAGTAAAAATGATTCTTGTAATTTTCTAAATCTCAATGTGGCTTACAATATTTATAATGACAATCAAAGTGCGATAAAGTTATCTGAAAATCAAACCTTTCATAAACGCACTAAGCATATACATGTAAAGTATCATTTTATCCGAGACAAAATAAAAACTAATGATATTCAGCTTTTCTATCAGCCGATAACTGAAATGGTCGCAGATATGCTGACAAAATCACTGAGCTCCAAAAAGCATACATTTATTTGTAGTAAACTAAATATTCAATAAACGGCTAGGCTTGTCAGTCTGTAACTTTTTTTAAGAAGGCTATTAGGATTAAGTATTTTTATTTCTCACTTATGATATTGAGGGAGAATGTTAGATAATGCAGTCAGTATCCTTGGTGATTATTATCTTTTACCGACGCATACAACAGCGGCAATATGTGCCCGATTAGCTTTTGCTTAACTGACAAAATGTAATCTGTTATTTGAAATTTGAAAGCATCACGCCTTTCCGCTGTGAGGTTTATGAGTAGTAGTTGTTTCGCTTTTTAAGATTTAAGATCGTATATTTTTATTCAACTTGTTCTTGTACCGTTTACACTTTAAAATATGTTTTACTTCATATATCCGCGTGATATTTTTTCCGCTCTGCTTTCCTATATAAAATAACAGAAAAAGGACGCAATGCACTCTGTGTACTAGTTTACCTAATGAGATGCCTATCAAATGTGCTAATTTTTAAACATTGTGTTTACTTTTTTACATGTTGAATGAATGATTTTTGGGGTTTATTAGTACACTGCGACCTGTATAGATCTGTTCTTTGATGCTTACGTTGATGTGATTCTCAATCAGACTACCTCATCCATCTTCAGTGCTTTGATAAAAGCAAGTAGTTTGGATGGTTCTATGGAGGGAAGTTCCTTCTGTTCGACGATGCAGCACCTGAAGCAGGCCATTTGCCTGTTCGCGACCGTCTCGCAATCCTTTAAAAGATGTTTCGGAGTTTCCTCTTCCACCTCATAGAACCGGCAACTGCCCTCGTTTTCAATTTTTATTCTCTCCAGGTACCTTCTCAATCGGCAGTGGTCCGTAAGATGAGGATGCGAAGATTGTTCTTACTCAGTGTTATAAGGTTTTTTGATATTCCTGAGTAAAGGGGCCATAAAACATCTTTGATTGTCTTAACCCTGGGAGACGTTTCCATAGACCGATCCATTTGGCTCGCTCTTCATTCATGAACTCTTCCTTGTCGGTGTGCATTCCTTTGCCACAGGAGGATTTCGGTCCTTAGAGCGGGGTTTTTGCTCATCCGTTTGTCAATTGGTCTGCTTTTTCGTTGCATTCTGTCCCAGCGTGTCCTAGTATCCATTGAAGGGATATCTTGTTATTCTTGCCTAGTTCGTTTAGCTTATCTAGGAATTCCCATACCATTCTCGAGGTGATTGTTTGTGAGTTCAGTGCTTTGATGGCTGCTTAACTGTCTTAGGAGATGGCAATATCTTTATTCCTATACGTTTTGTCAAGGTTGAAATGCGCACGTCTTCCTATGCCGTTAATTTCTGCCTGGAATATGTCCGGGTGTTTTCCCATTGCTTCGGAGAATTTAGTTCCTGGCTCAAATCTCTGGCTCCGGTGCCTTGTTCAGTTCTTGACCCATCTTTGCTTATTAATTAATTTAACTTGTTTGGTGCATAAAACACTTATCTGTAGGAAGAGAGGACTTAATAGGCATACAACACAACACAGGAATAAACTCTTCTCGCTTCCGGGCAACGGAGGAGCATTACATGCCCCTAAATATTGCCTCGGATGTAAAATCATGGAAATAAAAAGAGAATTTTTAAAAATTTGTTTAGATTACATAGACATTTATTTGATTTGATATAAAATCTGTTATGGCTTTATACCGTTCCGGCTGTTGTGAGAAAGGTACCTCGTACTGGTATTAATAGTAGAATTGTTTATATTACACAAAATAGATCGGAAAAACATATCACTCTTCACCAACCCTGCGTACACATCTGCATCCAAGATAGGACAATACGCAATTCCGGCATTGCACTCACAATTTGGGCAAAGAGAGAGTCGAGCCCTCATCCTTATTATAGTGATGATGTATCACCTGTTAGCATTATGGGAGTTTTTGAACCCTGCGTACCATCCTCTCCATTCATCTTGAATTCGAATTTATTTTGTGGGAACTTTGAGATTTCTAACAATATTTGTCATTGCCATGAATATCAAAGAATCCGGCAATCCATAAGAATTTGATATCAGATATGGTAGTGTTTGCATCTAAGATCATCTGTGATGTGATCTAATTTGACGGAGATACCTGATCTATTAATCTTTTGAATTGCGCTACTAGAGTCTGTAAATATAAGCCTTCCTAATATCATGTTCAATGTAAAAAACGAGAGCTTTGCCAATTCCAACAATCTCATCTTAACAGATATGGACTGTAATAGGCAACCGTTGTGAAAATTATATATTCTTAGTTAGAAAAAAGGCGCAATATCCAGCAGTACTATAATTAAGATCCTTTGATGCATCGTAAATATTCAAGTATAATTGCCATTTGCCTTATCCAAAAATATAATATTCTTTTGGATATTATATTTGGACAGATTCAAATTTAGACTGAGTAAAAAAATTATATCATGATAAATTCAAATGCGCTTGGGGTCCTTGTAGGTTTCGACTAGGTACGAGAATCAATTACTGTTATCAATGCATGAAGAGGAGACAGGATTGGATTATTTCTGTTTGAGATTTTTCATTATAAATTTTTGAAACAAATATTTTCTTCATGAATGTCTGTGAATAATCAAAACAGAATGTTATAGTTGTGCGAAAAAATAGGAAACATTTTGCTATAATAATTTGAAACTGGCCACACGCTGAGAGCTGACAACAATATATAATATCTTAAGTGAAAATTATTAACCAGTTTTTATTCATGGTATTTATATTCCTATTGAACAATATGAGAGGAAAAATGACGTAATTTCACTCCTTACGAATTGGTTTTGCCATGAAAGATGTGTTACGAACTTCTGTGAAGACGCATGACATGGTTACCAGAATGTCAAATTGTACTACTAAATATATACAGGTCCTGAATAGCTTCGCCACCGTAAGAGACCACAGGCTAGTGAGAGCAAATATTATAATTAATACCGCAAACAAAAGAAAAAGAATCAGAATCTCCAAATGACTTACATAAAAAAATAGCAAAAATCAACTCTGAGCAACTCGAGATAGACGAACTCGCAGATAAAGTCACGTTCGTGGTGAGAACTTCGGTAAAGAAGATCTGTTCAAGGGGATGAAATTACAAAGACTCAAAGTTAAGCCAAAGCACACTAAAGTTATTAGCAAAATGACGAAGCACAACGGATAGAACGAAGAATATAAAGACATAAACAAGCAGGTGGAAAGACCAACCAAAATATAATGTTAAACTCATAGAGGAAACCATAAAGGAGAATTGAAGAATGAAAATATTGAGCAGGAAACTCCTGAAGGGAAAAACAAAAATTACGAAAATACACAACGAAACCAATATTATATTACAAAATAAGAATGGCATCGTCAAATCTATTGAAATATACTAACTGACGAAGGAATGGTCGATGGCAGGATCGACAATTCCTTCATCCTCGTCAATCAGACTACTGGGTGTCTCGATCAACAGCAATATGTGCAACAAAAAACTGTATACACGGCAGCAACTGTTCTTGCTCTACAAAGCGCATATAAGACCGTTCTTAGAATACTGCTCACAGATCTGGGGTGCCGCACCAAAACAAACCCTAAAGCTGCTGGATTCCACTAGAAGAGAGCTGTGCTCGTCGGCGACCCGGAGTTGATCTGGAATCTGGAAAGTCTGGAACACCGCAGATATGTGGCGCACTGCATCGGTGTGGAACTCACTCCCAGGACATCTGTTTCCTCCAAATTACAACTTACAGTTATTCAAGAACCGGGTCAATCAACATCTTCGCACACACACACCGCTCGTCGAGTGCCATAGGATCTCCCTTTGGTGTGTGTGTCTGTGTCATAAAAAGAATCTCCAAAATAAAGCCAGGTGCCATATTAATTTATTTGAAAACTTTTTGGTTAAGACATTGAAAAATAAAAACAAAATCATTTATTTATTAATGAAAAAGGTATCATAATTAAGAACATTTACTTTTTTAAAGGACAAGTATAATCAATGTCATTAAACAAGAGAGAGGGAAAAATAATATAGGTATACTTGTCACAATACATTTGGACGATCAATCAATTCAATGAATTTCTGGGTCATATATAGTTGCCAGATTGGTATATTTGTCTGATTGTGTGAGTAAATATGAATTGATTTTTATAACTAGCAATAGTGACCTGATCCTGATACCATTATGCAATATTCCCTTGACCCAATTTTATTTATCAAGCAGAGAATTACTTCACATCTAATTGTCTCGGGGTTCGATTGAACGTCGTGGAGTGATTGAATGTCCACCGCATTCTCCGAACCTTGCTTCCCTTGATTTCTTCCTTAGTCGAGGTTTTCCAGAGCGATTGATGAAAAAGATTTTTGCAAACTCTTTAGAATCCTAAACATATTTAGAGAAGAAAATCTCGGTCTCTGTGTGTGAGTGACTGGATGTAGGTACTTTTGCGATGATATCTCTTGAAATATGGCATTACTTTAAATATAAAAAAAATCGTCTTAAAATACAATACGAGTTTGTTAATTAATGAAATCGAACCAGTAGTGGGGGTATTTTTAAGAGATTTTTAGTATCTCTTCTCTTAAAGCTATGAATTACAAATTTGTAATAAAAGTTATTCGAATCAAAATACATATCTAGTTCGTACGTGAATAATATCGAACCAATGGCCAGGGTTGCCACCTGCCCCGATTTGATCGGTCCCGTTTTTGACCCAAAAGTCCCGCGTGCCCACGCAAAGCCCTAATGCCTTGATTTGTATTAGTTTGGCCATTGGTTTGTTAAACCATAAAATTGTAAAAATTGTTGTAAAAACACATATTACATTTTAAAAATAAAATGTTGCCAAATTTAGAGTTGACAATTAAATGTGATTTCCTCAAGTGCGCGGTTAAATTAATTAAATGGTTAAGTATTTGTTTTAAGATATAAGCACGTTCTTGTTCTATTTGTTTTAGATTTAATTGATTATTTACTAATTTTAATTTCAACAATCCTTCTTTGTAAAGCTAAGCTTTCTTATTTTGGTCACATTCTTATATCTACTTTGTATTACATAAATTGTAATATAACATAGATTAAAACTTCAAATCAATGTGTTTTATTTAATTTATTTTTTTTTTTAGTAAAAATTGTAATATGATGCTCAAGATGATGCTCTTTTCGAATAGTATTTTTTTTTTATTTCAAGCAAAAATTCTCGAAACAATTGTATTATGTATACCTATTATTTAAACTTTCGCAAAAAACAAAACACAATATCAACTAACTAAACCTTAATCAGCTATCTCTTGATTTATAAAATCAAAATAAAGCCTAATATTTGGAAAAAACATCAACTAAACCTAAAACAAAAATTAAAAAGCTCTCTTTGGATTTATAAAATAAAAATAAATGCAAATTATCCTCAAAACAAATATATTATGCATATTATTTAAATCTTTGTAAACAAAACAAATCAGTTAAACGTAAAACAAAATTCAAACAACTCTCTTTGGGTTTTAAAAATCAAAATAAATCCTAATCTTTGGAAAAAATAAAAAACTAAATCTTGAACAAACATTAAACAGCTCTGTTTGGGTTTTAAAATAAATATAAATCCTAATCTTTGGCAAAAAAATAAAAAACATCTATTAACCCTGAAACAAATATTAAACAGCTCTCTTTGACTTATAAAATGAAAATAAATGCAAATTATGCTCAAAATAAATGTATTATGCATATTATTTAAACTTTCGCAAACAATACGCATCAACTAAACGTAAAACAAAAATTAAACAACTCTCATTAGGTTTATAAAATCAAAATAAATCCTAATCTTTGGAACAAATAAAAAAAGCAACTAAATCTAGATCAAAAGTTAAACAGCTCTCTTTGGATCTACAAACTCAAAATAAATGCAAATTATCCTCAAAACAAATGTATTATGCATATCATTTAAACTTTCGCAAACAAAACACCTCACCTTAACGTAAAACAAAAATTAACAACTCTCTTTGGGTGTATAAAATCAAAAAAAATATCCTAATCTTTGGAAAAAAATAAAAAACAACATCAACTACACCTAGAATGAAAATTAAACAGCTCTCTTTGGGTTTATAAAATCAAAATGACTCCTAATCTTTCGAAAAAAATAAAAAACATCAACTAATCCTGAAACAAAAATGAAACACATTCCTTTGACTTTGCGAAAGCAAAATAAATCAACTTTTTTAATAATTTTCGCTGGGCTTTGCCATTTTTATAAGCTATTCTACGTCGCGGTATACGAAAATTCCGGGACTTTAGCTGGCGCTTTTGGCATTTGAAGTACGAAGCCACTAATTTGTGTAACCTGACAACGCTGCTAAGGGCTGTAAAACTTTGTATTCAGTTTTAAATATTTTGTTGTTAGTTCAGGCCTGAGCACGTTCCAGACCATTCTTCTAGCGGTTAAATTGTTGAGAATTAATAATAACATAATAATTATAATCAATTCAGGGATTTAAAAAAAAAATAGGTAATTTTCTGTTTGCCGCATCCAAACAAACCGTAGATCCGCCATAAATTTCGCTCATAAATAAATCCCAAACCGCATAATCTATTAGGTTTTACGGTTTTGAGAAATGGGATCCGTTTAAACAAAAACATCCTCTATTGCGTACGCTTTTTTTAATGTTTTATAATAAATTGTAAAGGCCTACATCATAAAAAGCGCTTAACGCGATGTTGTCACTTTTGAGAATAACGGAGAAGAAATAAACAGAACTCTGTTGGGAGTGGTATCACTAAACCAGGTTCTTAGCTGCTTATAAAATAGGTTATATAAAAACTACACGATTAGCCGATATATAGACAGGTACTCAGTACCACGTTATGATTGCTATTTTTGATTAACAAATTTCATGGAATATTCTGGTAAAAGCAAACATGAAATTGAATATCCCAATGTTCCTTCGGACATTAGACCTGTGCCTTATTTGATGCTGCAAGTCCGGTTTGAAATCAAACTTAATGGACCACCCTTACTTGTGCAGTACAAAACCTATTTACCTCCTGCGCAGATACTCTTAATAGAGGCAGAAATGTTTTTCTTTATTGGAAAAGAAAATTCTCGCTTATAAGTGAAGCATATTCGTTGGTCCGTTAACACGAGAACAATGGCAATCAATTTGAAATAGCACTTTTGAAAAAGGATATTGAGACTACCTTTAAATATATATGCAGCAACTGCCTAGAAAATAAGAATTTAGAGTATTATACCGAACTATGTGAATCCAATCTTACATCTTCTTACATCTTACAATCTTCTAGAGGTTTTTCCCTCTCTCAGCTCCTTCAGTACGCGGCGACTCAAGTGTGTTTCAACATATCAGAATTAACTTTGTCAGCAAAAATTAAAACATCGCACATATCCTGTAGAGTCAGTTCTAATGCCGCTGACACACTGGAACGAAGGTTTCCATTCGTTCGCATTGCTGAGGATTCGCCCCCTATTCGTTGGCAGGTGTGGACGGTAATTTACAACGATTTTATGATGGCGCGAAGGGTCGGCAATGCGAACGAATGTTTCCCGTCGTCTGTCGGTAAATTAAAATGATTACAAGGACATGCCTTTTTGCGAATGCAGAAATGCTGTGGTATGGTCGCGTATAAAAGGAATATAATTTTTCTTTCAGAGCGCGAATTGATGGAACGCTATCGATGCAAATATTTCAGGTCATTCGTTCATGACGGGCCTTGAGGAGCGTTTCCAGCGAGCGGGTAGCAACGCAAACGAATGCGAACGAACGGCAACCTTCTAATGTGTCAGCGGCTTAACATAAACCTTTGAATCCCTTTTCGTAGGCTTCATTGGCATATACTGGCGAAAGCTACTCCTTGAACTTTATCAATGTTTCTGACAATTTCGAAAGTTAAGGTCTTAATTTACATAATCTGTCATAGTTAGGTGCATCTGGCTTTGGCTGAAATGAATTATCGTTTGTGTGGATAATACAGAGCTTATAAAAATTTCTCGAAATTCATCCCTAGAGGACTAATAATTTTTACAGCTTGTCATTTTGTTCATACTCATTAGCATGTTTACTCTCAAGAATTACTTTATTTTAGTGTTAGTTGTGGGAACAGAGTAACCGCTTCCACCATTGTTTTGTAATACATACACGTTTGTCTGGAAAACAATATTATAATTGAGGATGTCTGGAAACAACAAGCTAAACATGTCTGTGGACGTTTCTATATTGTTTGGAACATTTGGCGCTGCCTGAGCCTGCTGAACCACAAATGGATGCAATCGAGTAATATGAGAAACATCTTTTTGTCCAAACAACTTATTTTTTTGTAAGTTCTTCTTGGCGAATAGCTGCCAGCGTCAACTCATGTTCACTGCCTGATAGCTCCCTTACGTTTGTTTCAACCTCGATGTCAATGCCATCTACAAAATCAACTGGAACACTTTCCATATTAAATATGTCGTTGTTTTGATCAAGAACAACATCATCAATACTGATTTTATCCACCTTAACACTTGCTATGTCCGAAACAGTGGACTTACTATCACTTGATATTTCTTCCAATCTGGCATCAATCTCTCAGTGACTCATAGTTTCAAGTTCCTCTACCGACCATTTCTGTTTAGAGCTTACAACACACATGAAAGACAAATAAAAACCACAAAAAACTAATGATGACGAAAACAGGACATTACGGAAAAATGTTGCTTCTAGTGGTTAGTGTTCATAACCACAACACTTTTGACATGATTAATCAAAAATGACTTTTTTAAATATTTTTGGGAGATATACCTATTTACTTACCAGCCATTTTGCGGCGATATATTTACTTTTATGAAAATTAATACCCTTTTTGTTCGCAGCAAAATTTACACACACACAATTGTCAAATAACGAGCGATCACTAAAAAGATACTCCATCTGAGCAAGTTAGCAGTGCAACTCATTGTCCTCTTTGAAACGTTAGACAACCGGTTAAACATTGCAGCTCACTAGAGCATTAGTTGATAAGCATCACAATAGTATATTTCATTACCAGTCCGGAAACTAGGGTTTTCCGCACCGAAAAAATTGCGGGCGCACCGGAAAGACTTACTTTCTTTGCTCTACAGAGACGTCGAAAATGATAATTTTCAGAGAGGTATTATGAAAAGCATTTTTTGATAACTACTTCAACTCTGTAGACTTACAGCAAATGGTGGCACCGAATATCTTTTTGTTTTATCGATGCAAGTATTGCCAATGCGTTCATTTTGATTTAGCAAACAATTCATTGCAAAAGTATTTCATTTAAAGAGTTTTGTTTAACTGTTGCTTGAAAACTTATATAAGCGTCATTTCCCCTTCTAAAAACAGTTCAAATTCCGACGTTCGAAAACCAAATAAATATAAAAAAAAATTGAGCGAGTCTGCTAGTACTCGTGACTGATGTGTAAACATATCCTATAACGACATCACTTGTAAAAAAATGACAACAGCACGTTGTGTTCCAAGCGTTCACCCATCCAAGTACTAACCACGTCCGACGTTGCTTAACTTCAGTGATCGGACGAGAACTGGTCTTTTCAACGCGCTATGTCCGTTACCTATACATTTTAACTTGTTCAGAGAATAAAAACAAACACATTCGCATTTATAATAATAGTTAGGATTCTTTAATAATACTTACTGGCAGCTTCGGAGTGGGTTAATTCATTGCACAAATTCGACACGAAATTCTAACGCCACCAGGAATAACACCAAAATATGGACACAGCTTATTTACCTTATAATCTTGTTCCGACATCCTTTCATTTGGGAAAGTCAATAACCAACTTTTTCAAATTTTAGAATATGGCTGTGACTCAATATTGTTTTAAACATCATTGTTTTTAAACGGGCATCTGAATAATACTTTTGACAGTTCGTTTAATTTAAAATAATAATATGCTTTTTTATCGTTTAAATCTGTTTAAAAACGATTTTAAATGGCAAAATTGTATATAAATCCGAAAATTCGGACTTTTTTAGGATGATAGCCGTGGCTTCGGACGAATTTGTCATGGATTTTGAAGCGAAAATTTTTAATTTTAAATATGCTTTTTTTATCGTCTAAAATTCGTTTAAAACGATTTTAAATGGCAAAATTTTATAATAATACCGCCTAGCGGCTAGAATCGGTTTACACATTCCGTCTCCACATCTCCGTCCGCACATTTTCGTCTCTCCATTTCCGTCGCATTTGCCGAGATTACCCTCATACCGCCGCGTCAGATGTTTACACATCAAAAATATATTTTTCTCTAGGTACGCTATGATTAGTGCACACATTTGTCTCTTAAATGTGGATCCTTAAGATGTGCTAATTGTAGTACTGCGAAGGATCTCCATCGAACCATCTGGAAATTGGAGTTGCCGCGAGACGAGACGAGACGAGATAAGACCTTGTCTCGTCTCGTCTCGAAATTTCGAGATAAAATTTATCGAGAGGAGACGAGACAAGATCGTCTCGGTATGTCTCGTTTCTCTCGACTTTTTTTGGGTTTTTTAGTTTATCCCAATTTTATTTTGAATTATCGGATACATTAAATAAAAATCAGTATGAAAGTTTTAAAAACGCTCGAACCGTCAATTTTTGATTTAGTTATAAAAGTTAATATACTTTATAACTAAAATTTGAATATATACAGGGTGGCTCAAGAAAATGTGGCGACAGCGATATACCGCAGTGATAAAGAGCCTTTTCATAGTGATGATAGTGTTAAAGACAAATACTATGTTATGGATGATAGTGACAAAGACAGATACAGCCACGATTCTTCCAGTGACTTTTGTGACGTGATGAAATCGTCAAGATGTCATCAAAAGCTTCAGCCCAAAAAAGAAAAGCAGTTTCAAAGTCAGCGGACAAACCTTCCAAAAAAACCACAAGTTGCGTCATTGGTGTTCAAAAAAATAAAGGAGTTATTGCATCAAATCCCAAAAAATATTTGGATTATTTTAAATATGAAACTATAGAGGGAACAAAAACCGGGGTATGTTTAATTTGTGAATAACTGAAAATAAAAACTTCAATTAAAATGAAAAGTGGTAATACCAAAGACCTTAAATATCATCTTTCCAAAAACCACCCGTCAGAATTCTCAATGTTTTTTGGAGGAGACAATATGAAAAGTTCTAAACAACAGAAGACAATCACTCAATTGTTTTCATTTGAAAACGCTAGTAGTAAGCGGTGAAGTTGTGTAATAAGTGACGTAATGTATATTAATTTCTCAATAAATTTACTGATTTAGACAATGGTCATTTGCAAAATAATTACAAGTAAAGTATTTTTCAAGATAAATGGTTTTGATTTGTTGATTGATTAAAACTACCTGTGCCGGACCCATAGTTTGAGCCGAATTTGGTCATAAACACCTTGGTTTATCTAATGTTAGCTGGCAGGGCCGGACCCTAAATAAATTATTATGAATAACGTAACGAGGTATATTTATTAGAAACTCTTTTTATAATATTTATTTAAAAACCCTTTTTACAATAAAAGTAAAGTTTTTTGTTAAAGTATATATATCAGTATTGATTATTCACCTACAGTATTCAGTTGTTTCTTTTTATTAGTTTCATTTTAAATACCTTTTTTACTTAGACCTAGAAATTAAAATCTTGTTTAATTCGCTTTATTGTTAAATCCCACTATTATTATTTAAAGTCCAACCCTTTACAATATGTTTATTTATTACCAAGCTAATGTCATTGCAATGGGATTAACACAGGCAGTTTTAATGCAGTCAAAAAGTTACAACCATTTACCTACAACTAATTTGTAACTTGACTTTATTCATAGATATTTTGATCACTAAACTTCGTAATCGACTTAATGCGGAGTCGGCTTGCTCTATATCATGTCTCAATTATTCATGGTATACTTGTTAAAAGATAAACTAAACTTTGATACCTAAACTTATAATACCTACCCTATTGTGAATTCAACTTGATACCTAAATATTCTCACTAAAATGTTAAATTAATAATATCAAACTTTAGGTTAGTTTGGGTTAAATAATGTGTCATGTGTATAGGATTTGTTTTTAGTTACTTATCTATTATTATTTTCTGGTATAATCACAGGGATAATGTTAAAGTTAGACTTATTTAATATTTATTTTCCGTTTAGTCCAGTTTAATATTTTAATTTTGTTTGTTATTTTTTTAAATAAATTATATTGATTTAGTTTGTTTTTCTGCTATTTATTCTATATAAGGTATGCATGTATATATTCGAAAACACCATGCAGTTTATTATTATTAAAATTTAAATTGTTTTATTTGCTTGATGTGTTTTAAATCATTTCGAGATATCTCGTCTCGTCTCGTCTCACCTAGTCTCAGAACATTTTATCTCGTCTCGTCTCATCTCGAAATTTGAGACAAAATGCCTTCGAGACAAGACAGAATGGCTTCGAGACGAGACGAGACGAGACGTCTCGTGTCTCGTATCTCGCGGCACCCCTACTGGAAATGCTCTACATGTGACGTCAATTTATCCCTAAATAAGGACAGGAATTGTATGTTTAGCTGTTTTCATTTCAGATTCTTTCCTGAAAACGTAGGTGCAGTTTCGGACAAACATGGAGAAAGATTCCATGAGCAAATTGGTCAAACGAAAAGCTGTACATTGGAAAATGCACTCCAAACATGTTGACGGAAACCGATCCCAGGGAATACAAACGAAAAAAGACAACAAAATAATTTCTTTGATTATATTCACTTTTTTAACTCCAAAATAAAAAATATTGTGACTTAGTTTCCTTGGGTTTTGCAAAATTCACTGTAACTTTTATGGTTTTATGGTATTTTATATTCTTCACTTCTCTAAAAATTTATGGGCGATAGATAAAAACCGAAGTCGTAGTTAAAATCAAACATTAAAATAGAAACAAAAAGGCCAAAAAATATCAGGAAAAGACAAAAAATTTCAAATAGGAGAACAGTGTTATTAGACTATGACAGCAATCTGGTTTTATTTAAATTCAGCAAAAATACGTGCAATATGAAGGACTGGCAACGATTGGCCAGCAATCTTACAACAATTTTGTCTGATTACCTTTTAAATCACATATAAAAATAAAATAAAACAAAACTAAACTCAGTTTTAAAGTGAGAACGACTTAATGAATAAGATAACAAACAATATTTAAAATTAAATCGTTAAGAACACAGACATTATTCAATAAACAATAATGATTCAATTAAATTGTCAATTATTTAAAGAAATGTATTTTTTTATTCACTAAAAAAATAAATCGAGATTGAAATTGAAATAAAATAGCTCTCTTTAGAAATATCAATTCATTACGTATAAATATTAAAAGGGTGACATTAGGAGGTAAAAAAAGATATTCGACAAACTTGTCAACAGAAATGCAGTTTTTTATGTATACGGGAAGAATTTCAATCTAGATTGAAATTGAAATACTTCAATACCTTGAAATAAAGTTGAGTAGCCTTGATAATTTTAAATATCGAAATGTACTGGTACAAATTTCAATTGAAATTGCAAATTTGGTCTGAACAACTTCATAAAGTCAATAATTGAAATGCGAATTCAAAACTTTGTCGTTAGAAAATTAGTATTCAGCCCTGCTTCAATTTAGTTAGCTTTTTAAACAAATTTCACGTCGAATATTGAAGTACGTTAATTATGAGCTAAAGTAGATATTCGGCAGACATCTCAATAAAACTGAGGCCCAGTTTCTTCAAGTATGGAAAACTTTATTCTTCAAATATTTCCTATGACAACGATTGTTAATACAATTGTAGGCATAGTAATTATTCTAGGAATAAAGTTATTCGGGCTTGAAGAAACTGGCACTGAGGGTTTTTGCATGCAGTAAGAAGATCAATAGAAAATGAAACCAGTGAAGTTGTTATGAAAATTTCGACTATCGTACCTACAAAACGAAATATAATACCATCCACATAACACCTAAAAAAATATGATGCCGTCTGGGAAATACAAACATTTGACTTGACTTGTTGAACGCCCTTGCAAAGGAGTAGAATGGCACTGCTGCGAAGCAATTTGCCAGCACCACCACCACCACCGTCCAGGCTTAGCTAGAGTTGGGGCGACCCTCCAAGATAGGTTACACCCTTGTTGAACGGTGGCATTATTCGGCAGTGACCATGACCTTATCTGCTTCTAAACCGTGTCACGGCTACCAACTTTCACAAAAATTAAAATTTAAGAGCACAAAAAAGGTGTAACTTATGAACGATGCAGACAAAATTGATGCCACGGAATCATCCGGTACCCCCCCCCCCCCCCCCCCCTCGGCGTGAATGGGGATTTTCTTCTGGCCAGGACGCCCGATTTTTTCTCGGGAATAAAAGCGATCAATAAACGTTTGCCACGTGTCGCCCAATAGCCTGTGCCAATGGCACTTTTTTATAATTAGGTAACAGATTATAACAACAGTGTGTTTAGTACTAGAATTCTAAACATCAGATTGGATTTACCCTAATCGGGTTGGATCTTGTTTTTTGGCAATTGTAAATGAGAAAATTTATCCATAATCCAAATTAATATAAATTTTCCCTTTTTTAGTAAACAAAAAATTAAATCTCAAATGATACTCTATCATGATATGTGCATATCTTATGACTGTTCTGAACAAAATTGCCACAAGTCTGCTACTAAACATAAAGTTATAATGAAATTGGGAAAAATTGCCACTAATAAAGTACCTTTAATTTGTTCAGAATTAAAGTGTATGCTATAATCTGGAGTTATATCTAGCTCGTTATATTAAGCTAAGGTATTTGAAAGAATAATCCTATAACTACAGTTTTCTTGCTTTTTGAAAATGCTGCCACTTTGGCACTATCTCTCAAGGAATATCTAACTGATAAGGAATTTTCACAAAAGGATATAAGATATCGCAATAAATATTTTCAGTAAAACGAAGAACTATAAAAATTCTTCTACATAACCGTCGCGCCACACGTTTGTCAGTCAGTCAGATGTGTACAAATCTATTCTGAATGTGTTGCAATGGTATTGACCGAACAGCTCGGCTTATCCTTCCTTTTAGAACAAATCATTGGGAATTGGCTCTCTATAAACTAAATTCTTAAGAGGTTCTCACAGGAAGAAACCTAGAGACCCTGCAGGTCAGTGAATGGGCCCATTCCATATCCATTTACCAATTATGTTCCTATGAAAGTTATTATTTTCTAAAATGTGCTCCTCCTACAATAAGCAAAACTCAAGTCCATGAGGTACGTCACTTTCCTCCAGGCTTTGAAAATCCTTTGCAGCTCTGACTTAGTAATATTAGTTTCACGTGGATTTGCATTAACAGAATTTAAAGTTGTTACCATCTTTGCATTCTTGTCATCATAAGTCTACCGCTTTTAAACAAAAGAACCAACTTTCGAGTTCTTATAAATTTTTTTTCTTTTTTTTTTGGAATTGTTATCCGCAACAGTCTTTCGGGGTATTTCAAATTAAAAAGATTAAAAGAAAAGAATACGGAATTGAATTTTCTTCTATTCCTTAACACTGTACGAGAGATTTTTTCCTGTAGTTGCAGGGCCATTATTAGTTAACACTAGTGTGGACAAGTTTGGTTCCAATTAAAAGGTAATTCATTAGTGGCGGCTTTTTAATATCGATTTAGGTAAAATTTGGTGAATTGGGGTTTAAGACTATGAAGAACATGATCAAAAAATAGTGTTCTTGAATTCTAGAATTTTTGGATCATCAGTCCTGTTAGGCCACCTATCCTGGGTATATATAGTCAAAAGCCTTTTCCAAGTTAGAAAATACAGTTGTTACAGATTTATCTTTATCCCGTTCTAAAAATATTATTCGCGTGGTGTTGTATATATAATTTAAAACGCTTTTGTCTTTCTGATATCCAAAACTGTGGCAATTGATAAGTGGTGCTATGAACATTAATTAAATATATGGTATTATTGACTATTTTCTTTACAACTGATAGGACTGCAGTTGGTTTGAAACTGAGACCAACCCTGAGACCACCTATTGAAATAATTTTTGAAAATTTACCGATAACAAACATTAATTTATTTTACTTAAACCGAAAGAGCATAGTTTTCGGTTACATGATGGTGCCCTCCGTCTAATCATTACCATATGCGAGAGAGCTAAATACACATCACCACATGCTGAGCTATATTACAAAAACAGTTTTATTTCATTTAGTGATGGCTTTAGTTTCTTATTTCTTTATTTTTAATGGTTATGACGTGTCACACGCAGCTCATTTATTCTAACCGAATCTCCTTTTAAATAAATATAAAAGCATTTTCGAACTGCCGTAATGAGTTATGGAAAATGGGAGTAGAAACACGCGCGATTTGATTTAGAAAAGTCTTTTCATAAGCGTTTATTCGTGTTATAATGCTAAAAGCTTGAATGGAGAGGCATGTCATTACGTAAGAACACTCAACAAATGGCCTTAGGGCCACTTATAGTCCTTCATTATTCGCGATCCCAAGGCTTAGAATCAAAATCAATAACCATAAAACGTGAATCTACCATATCTGTCGGAGGAAAGGGAAGCTAAGTCTCTAAATATCGCCCAGCGATGGTGGTTTAACGCTTCTCCGCCCGTGGTCTAGTTTTGGAGTTCATCATGAAGTTCAGAGTTCATGATTTAGTTCAGCTATATTCAGTCAGTTCTGTTATAAAATTTAAAAAACATGTATACGATTAACATATTTAAAATAAAAGCATGCCTAAAGGACTAGCATTAAGTGCTGAGGTTACCTTCAAAAGCAAGAGCCTTGAGACAGCGTTTAATGATGAGTGTCCGAGCAATACCTAAATTATTTAAAATTTAACAAACTTAAAAGAAATTTTGATTATTAAGTATTGAGCTTCACTTCCGCTTCATTCTCGGTTGATTCAACACGTATCGGATATCGGCTCTCCGTCGCGATTTTGGATGACGCGTTGCAATTGTTCAGGGACCGTTTAGGCTACCCGGGGAAGAGTCGAACGTCCTAGCCGGGATAGTTTATGCCGTTCCATTGTTACTTAGCCCGAAGAAATACCCATTCAGGCCGGTACCCAGGCCGAGGCTAACCGCGTGTTGCCGTGGGACCATTTCTAACTGTGCCGTTGATAGATCATAGTTATGTGCAAGGGTCGGGAATCACCAGGGGCACAGGCCGGTCATACTGGAGGTACCCACCAAATACAAGGCCCCTCAAACTGGAATATCGTGTAACACAAGCAGAAAGGTAGCTCTCCCTCTGTCTAAGCGCCGGAAGAGGGTTGTGCTGGTGCATTGCCTCGTAGCTAAGCCATTTGTCTTCCGGAATGGGAGCACAACAAACAAACAACAACAAATATCGAGGTTCAAGCAAAGTTGACTTATTTTGTGGCAGCAATCGATGCTGAGTGTCGGAACAGTACTGACTACTACTGATACATTTAAAATATTAGATAACTTAAAAGGAAGTGTTAAAGATCAAAAGAAGATGCTTCGCCGTGTGGCAGCATTTTGCAACGAACGCTTACAGGCATTAATTAAAATATAAGCTTTCCTAGATGGAATGTTATTCAAAAAGTTACAAAATTAACACTAAGCACTGCAGAATGAATAAAATCTTGGGCGCATATCATGATATTTCAGGAGTCTATTTAGACGATATAATTATACCCAGCAGGACATATGAAATAACCTCCATAATCTCTGGAAAATCCTCTCTGCTTTTGCCAAGAAAATATGACATGAAACTTAAAAGAGTGCACTTTCCTACTTTCCACCATTGATTACTTGGGTTTTGAAATCAATCAACAAGGTATGCGACCTTGATCTAGAAGCCGTACGTCAATTTCCAATGCCTAAAAGTGTGAAACATATCCGCTTAATTTTAGGTCTCACCGGATATTTTCGAAAATTTGTCAAGGTTTATTCTGCAATCGTGAAACCATTAACAACACTTACTCACAAAAATACTTTGTGGAAATGGAACAGCAATGGAGCTTTCAATTAACTTAAAGCACGACTAATGCAACGTCCAATTCTTGCAATATATGACCCAACAGCTCGAAGTGAAATGCACACCGATACAAGCCAGGACGATATAGTTCGAATGTTACTACAGGAACACGAAGAACACTAAAACCAGTCGCATACCATAATCGCCATAGAAATAAATCAGAAAGCAAATATCACTCGTATGAGCTCTAGACCTTAGCAGTTGTAGAAACTCTACTAAAATTCAGGGCTTATTTGTTGGGCATTAATTTCAAAGTCGTAACAAATTGCAATGCTTTAAGGACAGCTAGTACAAAGCGAGATCTTGTTCCACGAATAGCACGTTGGTTGCTGCAAGTGCATGAATACACCTTTACAGTAGAATATCAGCCTGGAAATAAAATGCTGCACGTTGACGCACTAAGCAGGAATCCTTGCGAGCAGAAAATCCTTTAGAAGGAGACATTGTATTACATATCGAAAAGAGCGATTGGGTCCTTTCAGCCCAGCTAACGGACGCCAAAATTGTTAATCAAGGCCATACTTCCAAAACCCCAGGAATCTGAATATCAGAGAAATATATACAAGAATGGAAGAATTTATCGTATCACTGGATTAGGAATACAATGGGTTGTACCTCGATGTTTTAGGAGTCAAGTAGTACGATGGGCTCATGATGATAATAGACATTTCGCTTGCGAGAAAAGAATCAAGAAAATTTGCAAACAATAAGGAAATATGTCGGAAGATATATTTCTTGTTGTCTTTATAAGAAAATACCATCAGAACGCCGAGAAGGTTTTCACACCCAATACCAAAAAGACCAATTCCATACCATTCTATTCATATGGATCAGCTAGGGCCATTTTAGAAAACACCAAGAGGAAACTTACACTTAATCGTGATATTAGATGCCTTCACCAAATATATAATACTAAAAGCGTGCAGATCTACAAAAACCAAATTTGTAACAAAGTTCTTGGAATCAACATTTGATACTTTTCGAGTCCCTTGTTTTATTTCCGACCAAGGCACAACATTCACATGAAATAAAGACAAAAATGTCTGCACACACTTCCATATCCATCACATTCTTAATGCTGTCGCCAAACTTAGAGGTAATGGACACGTAGAAAGGGTTAACTGCACCATTCTCTAAGCAGTCACCACCAAGAGCAATACTGAACACACGTGCAATCAATATATAGAACAAGTTCAGTTCGCCATCAGTAATACAATCCACCAAACTCCTACCGGCAAAACTCCACAACAACTAATGATGGATTACTCACCAAAAGCTAGATCTGACAACATTATCTCTGCTGAGTTAGAGTTACCACAGATAACTAGAGACCTAGAAGACGTGAGACAAAAAACGCTTTAAAAGATACAAGAAAATCAGGTCAAACAAAAAGAACGGTTTGAGAGAAAGAGGACATTTCCAAAGATATATAAAATAGGCGCCCTTGTACTTGTTGAACACAATAAAAACACTGAGGGAGAAAGTAAAAAGTTAAGCCCAGATATGCAGGGCCTATGGCTGTCAAAAAGTATTACCTAACGATCGGTATAGAGTCTAGGACATGTCATCTTCAACTCGAAGGAAGGTGAAGAAATATGACAACGTTGTTGCAGTAGACCATATGATCCCCTGAGGACGTAACTTTTTCAGGTAGACCGAATGTAAAATATGGTAAAATAAAATTTGCATTAATTCTAAAATTATAACACTTTAAACCATGTCCCATTTGTTACACAAGAAGTCCCTAATAATCCAAAGCATCAGTTCCTGATAAATATCCCGATAATGCGGGCCTCGAAAGTATGATCTAGGGTCTAGGCCTAGATAAGTAACTGGTATTATTTTTTAATTCGTGTCGGCGTATTTCCTTCTTTCTCTGTCTTGATAAGTTTGAGAATCTCACTTGCGGATTGATTGACGCGAGTAAGCTGGTGCTGAAAACCGATTATCAATAGTGTTCCTTGGGCTAACTCGTTGGGATGCTGACTGTTTAGCGGCAGTCGAGAATCCGGGGAAACCTCTAGGTACTTATTTTAGGGTGTTACTAGCTAGTTGTCGAAGACAATCCAAGGCAAATTGTATGTATTGTGATATTTTGCTGACTTTTATGCCTATTTATATGATGCAATATGATATTGAGAAGAGTTAATATAAAGCGTAGGGCGTCAACATCCCCATGTTTTACGTCAGTGGCCGCTAAACAAAAATCGATATATAAATACCTCATTAATCAGTAGTCAAAATCGATGATGAGTCAGGTGAGTGCAAATGCCATTGTATGACCCATTTTAGTTTTCTGTGATGACAATAAAATTCAGTTTTACATCTCAAGCTGTGGCGTTCAAAAAAAGTTGTCTTGCCTTGCTTTGTAACAGCTGCCTAAGCTGACCGACCAAACAATAAAGGCATTTATAAGATGATCTTGTCGAGAAGGTCAAAGTACTAGCAACGAACGAACGATAATCATTTAATAAAGCAATTGCATAAAGTTTCGTACTTAGTCTACTATTTACACGGTATATACTGGTAAAGCATTTACAGAAGGTCGGCACTGCGCCATTGATAAGTGTTTGTGGCAGTCTCTCATCACACTCCACCCTACGGTATGCCACTCGTAGACGGATAGTGGTATCGCATTAAGTTACTTTATCTTAGTTGGGGTTCTTATCCCTTCAAGATATTTGCCGTTAGAAATTGCCCATAGATGGCAATGAAAAGTGCTTCTTTTCTCTCCTTGAAAATAAGTAACCATGGTTACTTATTTTCAA
>MU182504.1:53311-65760 GCA_016904865.1 Pissodes strobi | reverse complement strand
CCGATACCATTTAAGCATGATTAATGTTTTAAAGAAAAAATTAAAAAATATGGGAATCAAAATCGCCAATCATGCTAAGGGCTCTTGAAAGCGAATTCTCTCAAAGCATGGTTTTCATTGATAGCAGTGGTTCATGCGACCAAATGAACTCTTGCATTACATTTTTATTTGCAGCCCATAAAATTTGTGCCGCTCCTCTAGGAGTGATTCTACACAGCGAACAAAGTGAAGCAAACTATACTTTGGCATTCAGTTTGCTAAAAAGAACCTTGGGTAGGAATGGTTTTGGCAGGAAAGGTTTTCCTACAGTTATAATGCCCGATGATTCGGATGCAGAGAGAAATGCTTTATGCGTTTTATTTCCTGATAGTAAATTTCTCTTCTGTACGTTTCATGTGTGCCACGCTGTCTGGCGAGGGCTTTGTAATGCTGACCACAAAACTGAAAAAAATGATAGGCCTTACATAATGAGGAAATTTCAAGTAATCCTTATTTATAAGTGAAAATTTACTTAAAAAATATCCAAACCTTTTAAAATACTTTAATAAATTTTATAAACGAAAAACCGAATGGGCTCATACATTCAGATCGAATGTGTTAACAAGGGGCAATAATACGAATATTTATTGCGAATCATCAATTAGAATTTTCAAGGATCTGGTTTTGCAACGCTGTAAGGCTTTCAACGCTTGCGCGCTGATAGATTTCATATGCAATGTATTTGAAAAAAAATTCATTCAAACCAAAAATGATTTACTATACTCTAAGTTAAAATCTAAAGCAAAAAATCTAATAGTAAATAAAATAACAGATTCCCAATTTTTAGTTTCGTCAGAAAATGAAAAAGATCTTTTGTATACAGAAATATGCGACTGTGTTGCTGGACAAGGGGGGAGATTTTGCAAACACGCATGTGCGCAGTTGAAGAAAACTATAATATTCTTAATTTAAACTGCACTTCTCTATTATCTACTTCTGATAGAAAAACAATAGCTAAATTAGCCATAGGGGAAACATTGATGACATGTTTTTTGAAGATATGATGGATACTTCTAACATAGAAGTGATAACAAATGAGAGTAGCAATAAAGAACAATGTGACACACTTAACTTTTTTCTAACTAAAACGGAGTTTTATCCACAATACCGACACAGAATCATTGCACTCGTTGCGCGGTTCGGTTAGCGAAATGCGCGTCGAGTGCAACAATTCTGTTTCGGTATTGTGGATAAAACTTCGTTTTAGTGAATTTGCCTTTATCATCTTCACAATCATATGATTTTAAGAAAAAAGAAGTTGGGGTAGAACAATTGAGTCAAAATTTCTCAAATCTTGTACAAATGGTCAAAATGGACTCAACGCCTGAAACAACAAATATGGTGGTGAAACTAAACAAAACCTTAGAAAAATAAAAACCCCATCGGAGCTGTTAAACTAATTCAGCACTATGAAAAATATTCGCCGTGGAAGAATAATTAAGGTACAATCTACATCAATGAGTCGAAGAACACAAAGACCTGGAATGACATCTGGATCGAAAAGAATTCAGGCAGGAAGGCCAGCGAAAAATGAAAAAATCATCCGAAGACGTAAGGCTCCAAGGTCACTAAATGAAGCTGTGCACTGCAATGGCCAAAACGCAAAATCTTTAACTCGTACCTACGTTTATTTTTTTATAAATATTTGTTTTATATGAATACTAACATCTCTTTTATTTTTCTAATAAAATGAATCTTGCAAAGCACTATTAAAATTCCTAACAATACAACACACCTTTACAGCATTATTTGTCTCCGCATTTTCTAGTAGCTTTTTAAGCTTCATATACATTAATTTAAACACCCTCTATCTTGTATATCCAAATCTCCAACGAAAATGAAACGAAAATCAATATTAATATAAATAATTACAATAATTAAATGTGTTACTACTATTTTTATAGCACCAAGCAATATTAATAACATTATAAGTACGCTTTTCTTTCTAAGGCTCTGTTTCGTAGTATAGTATGTAGTGGAAAATAAGCGCATTTTTCAACTACATACTATACTGCGGTGCAGACCCGCCGCGCTCTATAAGGCTCTGTACCGTAGTATAGTATGTAAATGTGCAACCCGGACGGCCATTACCGTCCGTACTGTATTTTGCGGAGTGTAATTCTCGAGTCAACAACTACGTTATAGAGGGTTACTGTCATCTCCTTCATCTCATCCGTTAAGTAATGTTTCATTCCTCTTAACAGTATGCGTCCGTCGAGGCAGTAAAGCAAACGCTTTGTTGTATGAGTTCCTTCCTCGGTATAGTGGTATTTTAGCGGTCCGGATTTTCAATTATTCACAAAATAAAACGTTCAATACTGCAGACCCTCGGAAATTGGCTGATCCTCGTCTTTTATTGGAGTACAAATTCCAATTGAAAACTATATAAACTACAATCGTGGTTTTCAAGTTCTTATTTGGAAAGCTAGGACAAAAGTCAGCAAGAAAAATTAAAATCAACACTTACCAAAGATAAGAAAATAAATATTAAAGAAAATTAAATTTTAGATCCGATGTTCATGATAACCGGAATAGAAAAGGGGTTTTCAAACGGTGAATTTTTGGTGGAGCTAGTAAGACTTAATTATGAAATAAATGATGATCTCCAAATGCCCATAATTAACCAAATTGAAATTGTGGCCCAAAGGCATTACAGAAACCCATCCAAGAAAATTGGATACTACAAACACCTCCAAAAATTACAAAATGGTTTTTGAAAAAGCGCGCAGTCTACCTTGATTTAATGACAGTGTATGTGCACATAAATTTGGCCATGTGTTTTAGATGGGCCGGCTTTGGTCACGTGGCCAAATACTATAAACAGGAAGAATGCTGCTATAAATGTGCCAAAAAACATCCAGCAACAACTTGCAATGAAGATTTTGTCAAATGCACAAACTGCCACAAAATGAAATATCCAGATACACAACATTCAGCTAGGGATCCAAACTGTCCAATATATAAGCGTATATTAGAAAGATTTAGAAATAATATAAACTATGGGGAGGATTTTTAATCAGACGTCAAGAAACAATGCAAACCCTGCAAATGAATCAAAAAATCAGCGGCAACGCACTGCTTATAAGTATTATTCACCAAAATGTTCAGTCTCTTGGTAACGCCGCCGTAGATCGAGTAAACAACTTATTAAATGAATACCCAAATTGCAAAATACTATGCATAACTGAACATTTGAAATATAAAGAGCAGCTAAAACACTTGAGTCTGAGAAACTTTAAATTGGGAACAAGTTTCTGCAAAGAAAGTGGCCAACATGGAGGATCTGCAGTTTATGTACAGGGTGGCTCGAATTCGTGTCTATGTATGGGGAAATCGAAAACCGTAAGAGATACAGTGTCGGTCAAATTAAGGCAAAAATGCGCATTTAGGTGCCTAGCAATATGCCGTTTAGAAAGTATTAAAATTCCGAGTATTTCCGGAGATATCCGGAAAAACCGAAATTTTGAAAATTCGTTTTATTTTTTTCCTGGGCTTATTTAAAAACGGATTTCAAATTGAATTGCACTTTTGCATTGCCACTTTTTCCGCTCTATCTAATGATGATATCCAGTTTGAAATCCGACGTTTCGTCTTCAAGGGATCATCATCAACTTTCTTTTTTTAAATACGAACTTTATTTTTTTTTCCGTTTTCAGATGGTATTAGCGTTATTAATATGACTATGTGTTTTTATTTTTTTTAATTTTTAAAAAAAATTTTTTAAATTTTTATTATTATTTTTTTAATTATATATTTTGCTTTGGCATAATTTTAAATAATTTTAAATAAAATATTTTATTTTGTTTTTGTAGTAAGTGGAAAATTGGAGGGTATTAAAAATAAAAAATAGTAAAATTATTTCTTACGAGAATATGGCCATGAACTATTACTTAAACAAGTTTCTTACTGCAAAGATAAAATATTCCCAACTTTTAACCAATTAAAAAAGTTATTTAATAGAGAACATCAACAATTTATAATTATACTACGTGATATTATAGGAACTTTTATGGAAAAACACCTATTGGAATTTTGCTTATAATTAAAATGCACTAAGCAACTGGTTTGAGTAATATTCTCGTAAAAAATAATTTTAATATTTTGAATTTTTAATACGGGCTCCAATTTTCCACTTAATGCAAAAAACAAATTAAATATTTTTATAGAATATGAAAATTTCATAAGTACCTACATTAAAGTATTTAAAATCACGCCAAAGCAAAATATATAAAATAAAAATAAAAAAATAAAATAAGTTAAAAAATAAAAAAAATTAAAACACATACTACATACATATTAATAACGCCAATACCATCTGAAAAACGATAAAAAAAATTAAAGTTCGTATTTAAAAAAGGAAAGTTGAAGATGATCCCTTGAAGACGAAACGTAGGATTTCAAACTGGATATCATCATTGGATAGAGCGGAAAAAGTGGCAATGCAAAAGTGCAATTAGGTTTGAAATCCGTTTTTAAATAAGCCCAGGAAAGAAATTAAACGATTTTTCAAAATTTCGGTTTTTTCCGAATATCTCCGTAAATACTCGGAATTTTAAAACTTTCTAAACGGCATAATGTTAGGCACTTAAATGCGCAATTTTGCCTTAATTTGACCGACACTGTATCTCTTACGGTTTTCGAGTTCCCCATACATAGACACGAATTCGAGCCACCCTGTACACAAAAGTGTAAAATTTTATACCAGGACTAAAATAAATAAACTTTCTTTAGAAAATGAGCTTGTGTGTGCTAGTGTCCAGTGCAATTTGAATGGTCATCAAATTATATTTGTCTCCATGTACAGACCACCATCAGAGAGCGTCAACGACTTTTTTTTACCAATATGAAAAGACTTTTGGACAGTATTATTAGTGAACATAAAAAAATTGTAATTGCAGGTGATTTTAACATTGAACGGTTACGAGAGAATGAAAACAGAGTTAACTTTTTATCCTTATTGTAATCATATGATTTAAAACAAACAATATTTTAAAGTACAAGGGTAACAGAAAGCTCCTCTACCTGTATTGATAATATTTTTGTAAATTTTAAATTTGTCCCTGGTATTGTAGTCGAGACTCATATTTCTGATCACACTGCCCAAAAAGTGGTTTTTAATCTAGGAAACCCCCTCACAAATACTTCCTAATACAAAAGAACTTTTTCAGAAAAAAATAAGCACTTATTTCTTAATCTCTTAAAGGAACAAGGCTGGTCGATAGTTTATAATTTGGAAAATCAGGATGTAAATCAACAATGGAATACTTCTATAAATTATTTTCTCAAAATTGTTAACCATACTTTCCCCTTAAAATTAATTAATACCAATTACAAAAATAAACTAAAGTCTAATCAAAGAGTTACAGAGTGCAAAGAAAGGCTTGATGTCCTACTAAGTCTAAGTAGAATTTGCCATGATTATAAACAGTCCTATAAAGAAACAAAAAAGGAATATGACACAATATTAAAAGCAGTAAGAGCGGAAGAATATGAGAAACGACTGACATTATTAAATAACTGAACAAAGTGCATGTGACATATTTATAGGCAAATCTCTGGCAACAATGAAAAAACTCTGATCTTATCGATGGTCGCAAAACTGGTAAAACATTGTGGTTCTTTGCAAACCGAATCCAACATTTCAGCGAATAATCAATCAATGTTTTTAATACCGGTTGCCCCAACTGAAATATGTAACCTTTCCAAAAAAAATCAAAAATAAACTAAGTGCTGGTTATGATGAGATACCTGCGAGCATTGTAAAATCGGCCATTCCTGTGATTAAAAACATTCTTAGTCATTTAGTTAACAATTTTTTTAAACTTGGTATTTTTCCGCAGCAACTGAAAGTAGTATTGATAACGCCTCTGTTCAAGAAGGGGTTAATCAATTAATGGAAAACTATCATCCTATAAGCATTTTGCCATCTTTTTCAAATATATTTGAGTTAGCAATGTGCAAACGTTTATTAGATTTCATGAATAAATGCAACCATATAAATCTGAATCAGCACGGGTATGTCTCTGGCAGATCGACACAGACTGCGATTTTTCATTTTACAAAAATAATTCTAGAGTTAAAGGGGGGATTTAGCAATGGGTATCTGTTTGGATTTGTCAAGGGCATATGACTGCATTGATATTAAGCTGCTTATTAAAAAACTCGAAATGTACGGTGTCAGGGGTAATCCTTTGATGCTTTTCAAATCCTATTTGTCAGATAGGCAACAAAAAGTAAAATTATCCTACAACGGGAATACTTATTTTTATGGTTTGGTTGAAAATAAGAAAGGAATTGCTCAGAGTAGTATAGCAGGTCCTATATTGTTTGTTATTTTCTTGAATGATCTTAACTCCATAGTTACCTCTTCAGGCACGCAGATAACGTGTTATGCTGATAACACAAATTTGTTGGCTGGAGGAACCAATATTATAGAC
The DNA here is from genome assembly GCA_016904865.1 of Pissodes strobi. Lineage (NCBI taxonomy): Eukaryota > Metazoa > Arthropoda > Insecta > Coleoptera > Curculionidae > Pissodes > Pissodes strobi. The sequence continues at coordinate 59,284 of MU182504.1, read as the reverse complement.
CTAACAACTATGGCTATATCATTGTTTAATGACGCTAAGAACTGGTTTTTACATAAAATACAAAAAGTTTTTGTAATCGAGAAAAGAGTTATGAGATCAATAAGAAAAATGAGCTTTAATGAAAATTGGAAGGAAGTTTTTAGGTCACTTGGAATTGTAACCATTTTCGGTGTTTACATTTATGAGTGCCTGTTATTCTTCTTTAAGAACAGACATATATTTGAGACACAACTATTGCATGGGTATAATACGAGAACTGCAAATGAAAATTTCCCAATACACAGATTAATCCTCACAGAGAAGAATCCCACTTCTTCATGTTTGAAATTTTTTTAATAATCTACCAAATAATTTGAAGTGTATCAGCAGCCAAAGATTATTCTCTACTAAGGTAAACAAAGATTTTAATTGAATTAGAGCCATATGGTATAAGGGATTATTGTAGAGGTTATTGATTCAATATTATTGTTTTCTCTATTGACGCAATTTCTTTTATGTGTATACATTTCTATGTTTCATACAAGAATTGTAATTTTTCATTTAATATGAAATAAAAGATATTTGTTATTATTATTAATTCGAACACTAATCGTTTCCCGGGAAAACGATGATTATTTCCGAATTTAGGAGGCTAGCCCTATACAGGGTGAAACAAATTCGCTTCTCACCATTAGGATCTCGGAATCCATAAGAGATACGAAGTCCGTTAAATGGGGGGCCAAGTTGCGCAATTTAAGGGTCATTGAGATGTCGTTGAGAAATTTAGAATATTCCAACTACTTCCGGAGATATCCATAATAAACTGAAAATCAGCTATTTTGTTTGTATTTTTTTCCTGAGCTTATTTGAATAGATAATATAACATAAATTTAACATTATCATTGCCACTTTTTCTCCTTTATAAGATGACAGTATCAAATTTTAACCTTGACGTTTCTTGTCTGGGCCCCCATCATCAACTTCATTTTTTTAAGTACGGACCTGGAATTTTTATTTATTTTTTTAGAAGCCTTTGGTCTCCCAAAACCAACAATGTATCACACTTGTCCAATAGCGTTAACAAATATTCTCATAAGTGAAATCGGGTGAGAAAACATCACCCCATCTCTGCCTAACACAGTCTAACACATCATCTCTTATGGAAAAAATCTAGATTTGTTGATTTATTGATAAGTGTAATACATCGTTTGTTTTGGGAAACCAAAGACTTCTAAAAAATGTAATAAAAAATCCAGGTCCCTATTTAAAAAAATGAAGTTGATGATGGGGGCCCGGAGACGAAACGTCAGATCTGAAATTTGATACTGCCATTTTATAAAGAAGAAAAAGTGGCAATAATAATGGCATATAAATGACCCCTAAATTGCGCAACTTTGTCCCCATTTAACAGACTTTGTATCTATAAGGTTTCCGAGATCCTAATGGTGAGAAGCGAATTTGTTTCACCCTGTATAGGTATGGTGGCAGTACATATATGTAACTCTTCCCGAAAAATAAAAACATCAATGAGTTCATGCCGTTATTCTTACCTACTTATTTAATTGAATGACTAACAATCACCCTAACATAACGTAAGGATATCGACACCTTGCTACTTGTACTTGGATGCGACGGTGATTAAAATTTTCATCTAAAGAGGGCATTTATTTATAATCTAAAACATTACAAAAGAATCATCTTGTTTTCAAATATTAATATTCACGCAGGCGGAGCTGTGTCCCCTATAATTTTAAATACAATCTAAAGTGATATTCTTATAACTTAACTTAAACCTTGAAGCGAAATAAAGAAGCTGATGTTCATGCGGAGTAAGGAGTAAATAGCACAGCTTCCGAAGACCAGCAGCGAATTATAAAGGACAAAGGGCCGTTAAAAAAAGTGAGGTGTCCGATTTGCAGTCGTTTAAAAGATTGATTTTTTTCTCTCGAACGGGTACGTTGACCGTGCGAGGTCCTTTACCCGACTAATTTTACATATAGAAAAACGGATGCCGTAATATCGCCGGTTGCAATGCAACAAGGTGAAATTGCGTAAGAACGTTCGTCGAATTATATCACTTTTAATTTTAGTTAATGATTTACCTTAATGAGGTTCTTGGATTGAATCGAGAGGGTAAATAAGCAGTTAAACGTACAAGAACAGAACCTAAGGCCTTGAATTGACATTGCACTTTCACATTATAGGTCCGATTTTCCTGACCTCTTAATAATATTATAAGACTGCCTATTAAATAAACTTCAAAGTACGCGTAACATATCAAACTTTTTTTACAGTGACCTTGTTCATTATCCATAATTCTGAAAATTTTGAAACCTACACTTTGTTTAATATAACAAATTTTTACATTTTGGATAATTTAACAGGTTGTAGAGTCCAAATGGCTAATTTTGGTTAAATCAATAATCTGGTTGGGCCATTGACTATTACACATTTTCGAAAACTCTATGAGTTAAACTGCAACAACATAATATAAACCTTTAAACAAAAAACGAATATTTGGTTTATTTCTAGAAAATGGAGCCACCAAGAGAAAGTGTGTACACCTCTGGATTTAAGGTACAAATCGCTACAAAAAGTCATTTCACCTTGTCGATAGGTTTTATAAACTGTGATATACGAGGGGTGCTTGGAAACTGAAAATGTTCAATTTTACTCTGTTCCCTAAAAACCAAGAGGGCTCTGAAATTTAAGTCAGTGGCATCTTAGTCGTAATTTTTACAGACTATCGCTTGACATTAACGAACATTTTCAACCTAGGGGTAAACCGAAAGTTAGTGATGCCGACGTCCGATAAATTTTGAAAAGCTAAGGTGAAAAAGTGCAATCCGTTTCGGAATAAATTATGTCGGAATTATTATGTCAATGCTACAGCCCTTCAAAATGTCCAAAATATAATTTGTCAAACAACATCAATAATGTCTCGAAAACAACTGACCTTAACTACAAATTGTGGTGTGTCTAAATGTTCAGAATTGTACGTACAGGGTTATTGACTCTATTCGGATCAATAGATAACTTTTTTATTTGAAGGATTGGAAAAACGTTGAATTAGAAAGTTGTAGGATTTCGCTCCAAGCGCTAGAATTTGATATCAGAAAAAAGAAACCAACGCCGTAAAGCCGTCAAAAACGACTAACTTAGGTTTTTTTAAATGGAATGCCCTATACAAGGTAATTCACGGTCGATGGTAGGTTAAACGTTTCTGGAGAACGACTCTACGGATCATTCTGAAAATTTGGTCGTTTACATAAACGATATGCTCTACTTTGCCAAAATATTTTCGACAGTGCAGTGTTGCCGCTTCTACTAATAAGTAGTAGCAACTGTCATAGTTTAAATAGAACACCCTATATATTATTGCATATTTGGGTTTTGCGCAGAATTCTAGACATATTTCATAAATAATGTCTTATACCTATCTGTTACTGTTTTTGAAATATTGACAGTTGAAAATCGATCATTTACCAATTTTGACAGCCTGTAAAATCTAAACGGCTAAAAATAGAGCAAAACGGTTTGCACTTCCCTATCTTGGTTTTTCATAAGCTATCGTTTGACACTAATTTTAGATTTAACGAGGGTTAAATTTAACCGGAATTTCTTAACCTCTGGTTAAATAAAAAATTGATGTCAAACGATAGCTTATGAAAAACCAAGATAGAAAAGTGCAAACCGTTTTGCTTTATCTTTAGCCGTTTAGATTTTACAGGCTATCAAGCTTCGTAAATGGTCGATTTTCAACTGCCAATATTTCAAAAACAGTAACAGATAGGTATAGGACATTATTTATGAAATATGTCTAAAATTCTCCGGAAAATCCAAATATATATATAGGGTGTTCTATTTAAAATCTTACAGTTGCTTCTACTTTTTAGTAGACGCGGCAACACTGCACTGTCGAAAATATTTTAGCAAGGTAGAGCATATCCGTTTATGTAAACGACCAAATTTTTAGAATGATCCGATGGGTGGTTCTCCAGAAACGTCTAACCTACCATCGACCGTAAATTTATTTATTTATTTATTTATATATTTATTTATGAATAGATGCCTTACGATACTTATAGTGTCCTACTCCTTGTTCCTGATTTTTATAGCATCACCTCGTGGATCATTTTCTGGATCTTTCTGAATGGCATTTCTTCTATGGTCAATGTTCCTATGTTCCTGGTTAGTTTCTGTGTCCTCGTCGTGCACCTGAAGAACTTCATGGCTTGCTCCTGCAGTCTTTGTTCTACGGTCTTGTTCCGGATTCTCTGTACAGGGTGTCCAGTTTTCGTGTTTTTTTTCTATGCTAGACCCCTTATTATAAAAGATAGAAAGATGCAGTTTGCGGCTTACTGTTCTATTTTTTTTTGTGAAACTTTCATTGCCGTAAGCCAATTGTTTACATCCTGCTTGGTTTGTGATATACGGGGCGACATTGAAAATCATAATTTTTTCAGCCTCGCCTGTATTTCGATAATTTGATAAGCTTTCGATAAGGCAAAAACGGATTCTGATAGATTTTTTTATGTAGAATTCAGTGGCGTACTCAGGTTTTTTCCAGGTGTTACGGATTTTAAGATTTTGGCCAAACTGAATTATTTTTTAATGGAACACCCTGTATATTATTTTCTTATCTTACTCGCTGTCTAAAGGGCTTTTCAAAAATATATAATTCTTTATGTTTGTTTTTAGGAAAAGTTTAAAATTTTACATTTTTCGTAAAAAATATAGGTATTCTTTGTAGTAAAATTATTTTGATTATTTTTTTAGGGTGGGTGGTCAGTAAGCTTTAAAATATACTCCTGATAATAGTGATAACATATTTATTCGTTTATTTTTTTTTTATTACATTGTCTATAATAAGTCATAGAAATTGCTCAAATTGCTCCCCATTATGTTCTAGACACTTTTGACATACTGTTCCGATTCTTCGTAAAGCATTCAAAATCGTCATTGGTCGTCCCTGCAAAAGCCTAAATGTCTGGTGTGTGGCTTCTTGAAGTTGATCAATGTTTTGGTATCGCCTCTTATAAATTTGGTGTTCTATACACCCCCACAAAGAAAATCTAATACAGAAAGATCAGGTGACCTTGGTGGCCACCTGACAGGACCATTTGTACCAATCCATTTGTTGGGGAAAACGGCCTCTAAATACTCCCTCACTATTTGGAAATTATGACTCGGAGCGCCATCTTGCTGATAATATATATTATTCAGATAGGCGACAGGCACATCTTATAATATTTCCATCAAGGCGTTCTGAATTATAGCAAGGTGTCTATTTCCTGTTAAAGTCCCTTCATAAAGAAAATATTTAAGTCTAGTACCGAAAATGAATCACGACACGCTAAATCCAAAGCGTCCTGGGCGCCCTCTCGGATAAATTACAGGCTCATTTTCTTGACACCATTGTCTCGAATTATGCCTATCTGAACCCCAGCGCTCGTAAAATAAGCCTCGTCTGACCATACCACCATTCTTTCAAGATGTCTATAATCTTGCACTATTTGTAGGTACCAAGTGCAGAAATTTATTCTACGTTGTGCATCACCGGGGCCCAAATGTTGGACGAGTTTATATCTGTAGGGTTTGAATTTATGTTTCCTAAGTATGGGTTGGGTACCGACAACCTAACTATACACCAGCATGTGAATTATCGCCAAATGGCATGAAAACTAAAAGAATGGAAAATTATCGAGCAAAGCTCAAGGAAACAAGTCTACAGTCCTTCATTTCGAAGGTGACTGCGGTGGTCCTTTAGTTTTAAAGGAGTCACACCAACGACGAGATCCATAAATGGGTAAAATCCAAAATACATGCGGTTTATAGGAATGTTGTTTCGCTTCCTCGGTGGACTACAAGAAACATCCACCCATCGCTCATCAGGGTACCGACAACACTACTATACACCAGCATGTGAATTATCGCCAAAAGGCAAGGAAATGAGATGACTGAAAGTTTATCGAGCAACGCTCAAGGAAACAA
>MU182504.1:32240-52448 GCA_016904865.1 Pissodes strobi | reverse complement strand
TTGTCTCACAACGTTTCGCCAACATCCCAGTTGGCATTTTCAAGTGTTGCTTCCTTGATGGCTGCTTGACTCGAAGTGCGTTCTCCCGGTTTTAGCAGACGGCTCAGAGACATTAACAATAACCAAGAACAATATTCAGAAAATACAAGTCATGGAACGTAAGATGGAGAGATCAATGCTGGGAATAATCTTCCGAGATAGAATCCCAAATAGAACCTTCAGACACAACACAGGAGTAAGAGATGCTGTCGAGACCATTCTGCGTATGAAGTGGAACTGGGCGGGTCATGTGGCCAGAGTACATGTCGATGGACAAAAAAATATTACAATGGAAACCAAGAGTGGAAGCATACAGAAACAGAGGGCGCCCACCAGCCCGATGGAATGACGACATAAGGAGACTCGCTGGAAACTAGATGCTGAAGGCACAGGACCGGAAAGAATGGCAAAATATGAGAGAGAGGCTTGTGGCCAGCAGTGGACAGTATAGGCTGATGATGATGATACCTACATTCAACTGTTTTCGCGCTATCGATGATTGAAAATAGCACTATTAATATGTTTTCTACGTCCTTCGTATATGAATTTACTTAAATCATTACGGGGTTTCTATGCACACATCGGTAAATGTCAGTCGTCAGTGATAATTAACCATCCAGAAAAAGTGAGAAAAGTTTATTGTCACTCATTATGGGCTATACTCAACAAGAACAACTTAAACAGTGTTTATATTAAACTAAAAGTAATGAATTAATTACAAAAAATGTGGAATTAATATTGAATATTCACTTTAACAGGTGTTCAAAGTGACCTCCATTTTGTTCGACACACAGACGATAACACGTTTTTAAGTGGTGGATGTCATCCCTCAACAACTGCTTCTGGTGGATTCGAATAAACTGTATTTCAGCCTTAAGTCTGCTAAAGTGTGGAATGTGTATTCATGATGCAATCGCTCTTTAAGCCATTACCAGAAAGACCTGTCCATCAACGTAATATCAGGGCTATTGGAGCACCATCGAATTGAACCATTCTCTCCAACCCAAGGCTCATATTTTTCATTTAAGAAGTGAATCACGTTTGCCATGTTGTGAGCAGGGGCACCATATTGATAGGTTGAAGATGTTAAGCGGTAATTCATCTAAAAAGCTATTATTTCTTCAGTGAGAAATTGGTAATATCTATCACCAGTTAGACCATCTTCGTAAAAAATAGGCCCTAATATTCTATCACCAACAACGCCACACCAAAGACTGAAAGCTTTCTATCCTGATGTTTTAACGGCTTTAACAATGCGAGGGTTTTCTTGACTCCAATAATGGGTATTATGCCTATTATACACACTTTTTGTTGCAAAGCATTCCATATTATTCTGTCAAAAAAAGTGTCGTCCATGCCTATTTGTTCCAACATAGCATTACAATTCGCTGGCGTTTATTTTCTTCGGAAAGTTATGTCTTGGTCCAAATATAGTCAATAATAATAACTCTAATTTATTGAAAATATATCAAGTTTCGCAGCCTACTCGTTTTTATTCTCCCTATATTCCCATCTTGTTGCAGATCACAACTTTCTAGGTTGTGTGCTTTAGTTGCCAATACAAAAATTTCATAAACCGAATACCGGTCGTCACCAAAAATACGTTTCTACGTACTAATCAATCATTCTGGAAATAGTTAAAACAATGTAAATAAATTCAGAGGGATATTATTATGTATTTTAAATTGTACTTTTTCGCGATCTACTCCCCTTATGTGGACAGTTTCAAGCCAGTTGTTTTTTTTTTTGTCATTCCAATTCCATATCAAGTTGGATCTTGCTCAAAAGAAATAGAACCATTTGCACTTGTAGCAAATCTCTATGTTGACTGGTACTTAAACGGCAAAGGATTGAAGAAGAAAACGTTTTACAAGTTCTAATTAAATTGCCCCGTTAATAGTTCAAAGAAATAGCTGATCGAAAATAAATATCAAGTAAAATAACATCCGGTGAACGTGGTGGCCGTTAGGTTACTCACTCATATTATAACAACTTATACTATTAGCACATAGTGTTGTAATCAAAAATGTCATGCGAACGCGCTATAATGAATAGAAGACAAACACAATTTCTATATTTAAAAAACCTTGTTACGAGAAGAAACGTAAAAAAATAAAAACAAGTAAATAATTAAAAAATTTCTTGTATCGAAAAACCGAACGGCCGGAAAACGAATCTTTCAAATTTACCGTCAAGCCATATTGCCAGTTTGATATGAATATTTTTTCGAATTTAGCTTGTATTCGTTCGCCATGAGGTAAGGTCGCCCTTTCTGGACCAAGAAATACCGAAGGCTCCATTGGCTTATGGAAAACAGGCAAAGCCTATGTCTCGCTGTTCTTGATGAAGTGGCGCTTTATGAGGAGAAAGTTAATTTTTATTTTAATTCTTGGGTTTAAATTAAATGCAATAATATCCATCACTGAAGAGCTTTGTCAAAAACACCCTCAAAATGGCTGTTTGGGTGATCAAACCGTCGATTTTACACTTCTTGCACTATTAGGCAGCAAATGAGCTAACCTAATCTGACTCGAAGAAAGCTAAATTTATATATAAGCCTTATTTATTTGGACGAGTAGTGTTCCTTTATTTTGTAAATTGGAACATTAATCGAAAACAACATTTTAATGAACTAATTAACACCCAGGGACCGCAAAAATAATAATTAGATAATTTGCCTTGGAAGTATCAAAATTGTGTCACAACGTATGCGACTATAGAAAATTGTAGACTAGCAACTATCAGTAATATCGTTCCATGAAAACGATTACGTGCTTCTGAGAAACCAAAATGAATATCTAAATTAATCCAATACCAAAACTATTTTTTCGTACAAAAAAAATAAGTGTTTTTTTTCGCCTACAAAAGTTATCGCCATCAACTTTATTTTTTTAGTTTTGTCGCCAATACAACGAAGTATCACTCGAGCAACATTTTGAGCATTTCGATATAAAAAGCCATCATCAGAAATGTACTACTAATATCATTCAATATATAAAAATTAATTTCTAATACATATAAAGTATGTCTGAGAAATTGGATAAAATTCAAAAATCGGCCAAATTGGATTGGATAAAGAAATTACTCAAAAACTACTGACTTCAGAGAATTTTTCTTCGTAAAGAAAATGTGTTGTTCTCCTATAAGAGTATCTTCATCAGTTTCATTCGAATCTGGAATTTTTTCTTCCAGTTTTTGGAAAAGACCTACGTCCCCAATACAGCTACGTATCACTCGAATACGATTTTCAGCCTTTCGAAGTAAGAAATCATCAATTTTTCCTAATATAGCGCTGATAATTGACGTCAGAAAAGTTGTGATACCTTTTAAAATAATATTTTAAAAGATTTGAATAAATGACACTTAAATCGGCAAAAAATACTCAACAAGCAAGTACTGAAAATATCCATCTATTTAAAAAATTATAAACAGGAAAAGCTTGTGTTTCAAATATAATCGCAAGCATTTTCAACATTTAGAATAATTTATGTTTGTTTATATAGTTAATTTCATATTGCTTATTATGTTTTAAGTAGTTAATTTAACCATATATTGTTTTATATATTTATTAAATAGGTTCTGAATACGTTTGATATAATTTGATTTAGGTGACATTTATTAAAATCTTCTAGATATTTGTCTCGTATGAAAACATGAGGACAATATTTATGAAGAATGTGATGATTTTATCACAAAATGCTGACAATCGAATGATACGTCATTTTATGGGAGATGAGACGCCTTTCAAAAAATTGAATATAAAGTTCAGAAACATATTTAAGAAAATGCAATTGATAGCTATAATTGAAGAACGAAATTTTATACAGAAAAACGAAAATATTATAAATTTCGGATACGAAGCAAACAGCCTAAGGGTTTTTGAGTTATTTAAGAAATTAATTTTGATAAGTCTATGAATGTTTCCGAATTTCTCAGAAATTAAAAGCAATTTGACAATATTGTCAATATAATTTGAGTGACTTTCAAATAGACAACTTTGCTGATATTAATTGATATCATAACTGTATCCTTGTCAGAGACCGCGACATCGTAATAGGTGATTCCGCTGTCGCGGACACCTTGTATACCACAAAAAAAACTGACGCATAAATATACAGGGTTAAAAGTCTGGCATAATTGCAGTAATTCGTAAACTAGGATATAGGTAGATTAAATTAAAGTTTATTGTATAGGCGTCGTTAATTCTTACGTACCTTGTGGTAGTTATAGCGTTGTAGCTAGTGTGTCCCAAATCCACTAAATCACTATAAAGTCACCGTGTGTGTATATATATATATATATATATCGAGAAATTGTAGTTACGCCGTTGCAACCCTGTCACCTCAAAATTTAAAAAATTGCTTTAACACTGATTAAAATAGAGAAAAATATTAAAAATCCAAATGCAAAATAAAAAACGTGCAAATTAAATACTCGCTATCTTCTTGACAGCATGCAAGACGATTAATAAAGTTCTCTAAAACGTTATTAAAAATATCAGGCTCAAGTTTACATAATATATTATTGAGATAACCTGTAAAAACGTTAATCGAGATCAAATCAGGAGAGCGGGTGGACGACTGAATAAACTGAAAATAATTCCCAAAATATATAAAAAAATCTATTATACTTGCCAAATGCTTAAAACATTGCAAGCTAGTGTTTTCTGCCTCTGATCAAAAAAATCAAAGTTTTTCTTTACTGTTGCATAATGAGCTAATGAATCTGAATCAGAATCATCGGATGGAATACCTAATATTTTTTAAATTTTTGTAAGTATATCAGACGTGGAAGGAATATTTTCTGCGGTTTAGTTTAGGGTTCAATCGTGAGTTCAATATTCACTCTAGAGAAGTGATTAGCATTCCTGGTGGAACATGGATTCGTCCGCATGTTTTATTTGGTTTGCAATTCAGGATTGCTGTTTTCTTTGAGAAACTTCAACAGCGATTTATCTATCGCCTGACAAAAGGTTTTTCTTTGAATTTGCGTTAGCTGCTTCTAACAGTTTTCCAAGAAGTTTTGGAAAGTCTTTCCAGCGGCTGGAAAGGATGTGTGGAATTTGGTTGGAAAAAAATAAATTTTATATTCTGACGTGCACATTCTTTAAGAAATTCCAATGTTACATAACTGGACAAGTTGACCAAATAAAATTTTTGGCCCATCCTTTTGTCTGAAATACGGTAAAGTTTTAAAGCAAAACCATGCCAGGAGAGTTCTTGACTTAAACCATACTGAACTCGTCATACTGTAACCACATGCATTTGGCCCATCCCCTCCACGTTCATGATATCGGGGCTTCGCCTTGTACACAGTAAAAGGTGGAAGAAGTTCACTACTTGCTAAAGCTGACATCATTACGCTTACGCTAGATTAAGTCGTATCCATTATTGCGTCTCTTAGTTCCTCGTGAGTGTTTTCTGCATCTGATCAAAAAAATCAAAGTTTTTCTTTACGGCTGCTTAATGAGCTAGTGACAAAGAATCTGAATCATTAGATAGAAGATTTGATATTTTTTTGATTTTTGTATACCAGACGTGGAAAGAATATTTTCTGGTGGTTAAGTTTTGGGTTCAATCGTGGGTTCAATATCCATTCTAAAGAAATAATTAGCGTTCCTAGTGTAACATTGATTCGTCTGCGCCTATTTGGTGTTGTTTGCAATTCAGGATTTCTGTTTTCTTTGAAAAAGTTCATCAGCTATTTATCTATTTCACCCCCTAGGGGAGCTTCTTCAGCCATAAGTCTTGGAGACAGACGCTTTAAAACTTCCTGAGGAGCAATATCCTTACAAAACGTTTTTCATTGAATTTGCTTTAGCTAATTTAGGTTTTTCTGAGAAGTTTTGGAAAGTCTCTCTTCCGAAATTGACCTCTTCATTTCGATTTCCACTCGGTCAGAATTCTTCTTTAAGCTTTTTTTGAGGGAGGCAAAATAAGCAACATCCAGCGGCTGGCAAAGATGTGTGGAATTTGGTTGAAGCAAAATAAATTTTATGTTCTGATGTACATATTCTTTAATAACTTCCACTGGCTCACCCTTTTGTCTGAAATACGGAGCCAGGAGAGTTCTTGACTCAAACCATCCTGAACTCGTCACACTATAACCGCATCCATTTGATTCATCCTCTTCACATTCTCGATATCGGAGCTTCGCCTTGTACACAATTAAGGCTGGAAGTAGTTCGCTAGAAGCTGAAGCTGACATCGTTACGCTTTCGCTAGATTTAGTCGAGTCCACTATTCTGTCACAGTGCTTACATACTGATTTACAGATCATCTTGTGATTGCCCGGATCATCACAGAAATGAGTTTCATCATAATTAACAATCCGCTATTAGCCAACATTCTCGCTCGATGTTCTTAAAGTGCCTTCGCTTATATATATATATATATATATATATATACTTAAAATATCTTTATATTTCGACAACATTATAATGCGGAAGGTGGTCCTGGACTTTTTTATACTTATTCACTTCCTCGTATCGAGGTATTGTTGGACTATCATTAGCCAGCCTTTCTTCCTCCTCCGAAGATAGTGATATCTGACCTCCGGCATTCTTGACATGAGCTTTAATAAATTTGTCGCCAATAGCGGACTTGGGTACACCGGCAGCTTGCCGTATGTTCCCCTTGCGAGTTTTTACATCATGGCATGATCAAACTATTCTGGCCGATAGTTTTGATATGTTCTACCACCTAGCCTATCTTCCTAGCATGAGCAGAAATTATTTTAAAAAAATGCATCCAGGATGGGCACAACTACTTTTCCAATATTTCTTGAATTAACGAATCATTATCATACAAAAAAAAGTGATGAGACACGGGAACTGACCTTGAGAACCGACCGCCACTTACGTTACGATTATTAGAAGGCAACTAATAAGCCAAAATTTACATAAAATCATATGTTGGATATCTCGCACATGACTGTCGCTGTGAACTCATTTCCATAAAATCTACATGTCATCCGAAGTTGCCCCTAAGTGGCCGAAGTGCGTTTCATGATTAAAGCAGATATGCTAAAACATTGTTGAAATATTGTCGAAATATTTAATTTGAATAAGCACTTTGCTGCAATTTATCTATTCCGGTTACGTTTGTTTTAGAGCTAATGCTATCATGGTACTATATCGTTGAAATAGGAAAAATATGTCTTCTAACAGGGTGTGCTGAATATAATGACTTCTTCGTATTTTCGAAAAAGTCAGAAGAGTGGCAATAACGCTATTCACAAGGTTTGCAATGATCAACTACGTCCATTGTCAGATTCACGACTCTTAATCCAGCTTTTGCTTCGCCCTGGGTTACTTGTGTACCAAAGACAGGTAAAGAAGGTATTTCACAAAAATATGTTTTAACATAATATGGCATTGCAGATCTACATGTTTGATATCCCAACGTTCAAATTTAAAGATGACAAGTTGCCATTATGCTAAATAAAAGCTGAGCTTCGGTAATTGAATACATAAATACAAACTAAAACAGTGCTGTAGCGATACGGGGCCTGGCTTACATCAGCAGATCTATCGTTATGTCAAAACAATACTTGAACGGCAACCTTGGATGCGACCTAAGAACCAGTTAAATATGATTCTCTAATAGCTTGTGTTCCTTCCGGGTTTGATAAGCAGTTTTTCGATTAAGCAACAATTTTTAAATGCAATGCAAGCAAAAGGATTGGGAATAGAAATAGTCTTTTGTGCAGAAATGACAAACTTTTTACATTTTTCCATTTACTTTGATTGCCGTCAAAACGCCATCATTTATATGTTAATTATAACCAAATTTCTACTATACATCCAGATGTACTCAATATAATATGACAAACACATCAAATGCATCTGTAATATACCTAGTCAATATTTATTTACTCCCTAAATAAAAGTTTTTGTAAATACTTACTTTGATGTAGATATGGTCTATACTGTTGTAGAGGATTCATGTTTACCTTACAATTTATTGCCTGTAGCTCCACCAGTATTTTCAATTTCTTATAAACTAGAGCCTCTTCGGCTCTGTCTCCAGGGTGTAAACAGCACAAGTGCTAGTTTAGTGACCCTAACGAAACTGAAAAACCTAGAGGAAAACTGGAAAACGGTCGACGTTTCGAGGAACAAATCTGTCCCCGTCGTCAAGGACGAACAAATCTAAAAATGAAATTGGTTAATAAATGTAAATAACAGTAAAAAGCTATCGCAAAATTGTCAAGTTTTGAATAGACTTTTGTCGAAACGTATTCGGACTAACTTAAATTAACCAAAAACGTTTAAAATGGTTATAACGTATCGCAACCGGTTCAATTGACTAAAATAAATTGGAACTGCCTGAAAGTAACCGAATGTTGATTGAATGACTAACCAAAAGTCACCAAAAGCACCAAAACGGGCTAAAACGTATCGAACTAAAATAAAATATTTAAGTAAGTTAAAACTAACCCAAATTAACCGAGTTTTAGTGACTAACCAAAAACACTAAAATTATAGTTATAACGTATCGGAACTAGTTCAAATGACTAAAATAAATTAAAACAAACTGAAATTAGCCGAAAGCTGATTGAGCGACTAACCAAAACTAACCAAAAGTAACGAAACGCATCCCTTTTAGCCCAAAACAGAGCAGAACAGAATAAAAATATTATAGTAAGTTGAAACGATCTTAAATTAACTGAATTCTGGCGACTAACTAAAATTAACCAAAAACATTAAAATTGGTTATAACGTATCGTTTGGTTAATTCCGGTTCAAATGACTAAAATAAATTAAAGGTAACTAACACTATAATCGAAAGCTGATTGAATGACTAACCAAAACTAGTCATAAGTAACTAAAATCATCAAAATGGGCTAAAACGTATTGGAATAGGTTGCAAAAATTCAAGTAAGTTAAATCTAACCAAATCGAACCGAATCTTTGCGAATAACCAAAACTAACCAAAAGGGTTAAATTTGAATTTGATTTTTTTAGTTTTAATATCTGCACCTTTCTTTATTTATTTATTTATTTTTTAATTATGATAATGTATAATATTAATGATATATATGCATTTCTTTATTTATATATATATATTGTAAAGACTCGTTTTTGTATTTTAACTTTTTAAACTATGCTTTTAAAAACTATTTGAATTTCAACACAACACATTTTTCCGTTTTTATTCATCATTTTCAATGTCCTCCCGCGTTGCATCTTTGCCAAGGACTGTGAATTTTTGCGTAGAAAACTTGATCACTTGACGAGTATCTACCCCACAAATGATGATTCTTTTAATTCATGGTTAACTAGATAAGTTTAAGCTTTTCGTCAATTCAAGTCTTGACACTAACGAGGAGAGATACAAGGCATTTAAAATTTTGTTTGAATTACCTTGTACATCTTGTCAGTCTCTGTAATATATTAATTCGAATAATCATCTGCCTAACTGCTGAATAATAAGCATGATGATCAACTATTACAATACTGTATTATGCTCGTCTGTATCCTATATTCACTTTTGAAGCACAAATTTCCATCGGCGCCGGTGCGCAGATTGCTTCGAACAATGGACAAAAATCGAAAACTAAGACCTAAAACTCTAAAAATCTTTGTACTAGTTTTTCTTTTAGACTACATCCTGTATATAAATATGCTAATATTTTGTCTTTTTTTTTATTTTCCTTATCAATTAAATTATCGTAAACATGACCATTTCACGAATGTATTGTTATTTATACTATTTTTGAAAACACATCGTTTGAAAGAGCGTAGAATTTGTTCACTTAATATTTTCCACTTTAAATTACAACTGTAATGGAAACATATAAGCGAGGTATGTATGACTTCTGTTGTGTGTTTCAAATATTTTTTGCTGGTTTTATTAAATAATGTTTTTCTTATAAACATGTAAGTTTTTCGTAAAAGACTCCAAATAACGTATTTTTGGTTTTTTAGCTCATTTGATGACCCAAAGCACGGTATAAATAAATATATAGGGTAGGTTCACTCGAGACAAATTTCCAATTTCGCTGACAGATTTTAGCTTCGAAGCGAATCCTGATCAATCTGGTTCGTGGCCACCGATGGCTCCGCTACGAGGGAGAATCTACGGTCAGTGTGCAAACGCCTTGATATTGTGTACTATTGGGTCGCGTTGAAATAAATAATTATTAAGATAGCTATAATGACCAGATATTGTTGTGCGGATAATTGTATTACAAAAGTGGGTGAAGGATTTTCAATTTTTAGATGTACCAAAGATCCCATCAGGTAAGATTTATAAAGACAGTTCTCTGATTAGATATTAGATATGCATGCAGTTTTTCAATTACATGTATAATCGGTTTAACAAATAATATGTCTTTATTAAAATTCTGTTATTTACCTAAATTTGGATAAAGACAATAGTGAGAAAAGAAAACAAGTACGAAAAAAATAAAATGCCTGTTACCACTAGCGTGAGCAGAAAACCGTTTATATTTTAATAGTTGCGAATTTTTCACATGACCTTTTGTGTTTTTAAAGCAACTTATATATTTTGTAACATATATATGTTATATTTTAACATTGAAAATGTTTCTATTATCCTAGTATAGCACCTCAAATCGTGGAAAAGTGCATTTGCCACGCCACATGGCATCATACGCGTGAGAGATCGTGTTAGTTTATTTACTTAAACTTAAATTTGATTATAAGGTATCGAAATCGATTAAAATGATTAAAATAAACTGGAACTAACTTGAAACTAACCGAAAGTTGATTGAATGACTAACCAAAACTCGCCAAAAGTAACCAAAACGGGCTAAAACGTACCGGTACAGGTTACAAAAATTAAAGTAAGTTAAAACTAACCAAAACGAACGGAGTTTTAACGACTAACCAAAACTAACCAAAAACATTGAATTTGATTATAACGTATCGGAACCGATTCAAATGACTAAAATAAATCGGAACTAACTGAAACTAACCGAAAGTTGATTGAAAAAGTAACCAAAAGTAACTATAAGCACTAAAAATTATTAAAACGTATGGGAACAGATTAAAAATGTTAAAGTAAGTTGAAACTAACCCAAAGTAACCGAATTTTGGCGACTAACCAAAAACTTTAAAATTGGTTATAAAGTATCGGTTCAATGACTAAAATAAATTGAAACTAACTGTAATTAACAGAAAGTTGATTGCACGGCTAATCAAAACTAGCCAAAGTAACCAAAAGCACTAGGAGCTTAAACCTATAGGAACAGATTGAAAATATTAAAGTTAGTTGAAACTAACCCAAATTAACCTAATTTTGGCGACTGACATAATTTAACCAAAAACATTTAAATTGGTTACAATGTATCGGAACCGGTTCAAATGAGTAAAATAAATTGGAACTAACTGAAAGTAACCGAAAGCTGATTAAATGACTAACCAAAAGTAACTAAAAGCACCGAAACCGGCTAAAACGTATCGTAATAGATTAAACATATTGGAGTAAGAAAATGAACCCAAATTAACCGAATTTTGGCGACTCACCTAAACTAACCAAAAACAGTACAATTGGTAATAACGTATCGGAATCGGTTCAATTAACTAAAATAAATTGAAACTAACTGAAACTAATCGCACCAAAAAGGCGAAAACATAAATCAAAACAGATTAAAAATATTAAAATAAGTTGAAACTCACTTAAATTAGCCGAATTTCGGCGATTAACTAAAATGAACCAAAAACATTAAAATTAGTTATGCTCGTAAAGTATTGGAACCGGTTCAATTTCTAAAATAAATACAAACCAACTAAAACTAACAGGAAGCTGATTGAATGGCTAACCAAAACTATTCAAAAGTAACCAAAAACACTAAAACGTATCGGAATAGGTTACAAATTCTAAAGGAGTCGGTTCAAATAACTAAAATAAATTGGATCTAACTGAGACTTGCCGTAAGTTAATTGAACGACTAACCAAAACTAACTAAAGGTAACCAAAAGCGCCAAAACGGGCTAAAACAATTTGGAACAGGTTAGAAATATAACAGCAAAGTCATGACTAATTATATATTAATAGATTTTTCTATCTACAAGTGGAGGGTAATTTTTTAGGTCTTCTTATTCGCACCTTTTTTATTTTTTTATAATTGAGGCCATCCCCGGAAGAAGGGCCCATATGCCAAATGGCTGTTCTGAGAAAAACGCAATTACAATTTTAAGACTATATAACAAACAAAGTTTTAAATTTTGAACTTTATTGAAAGCTCGAATACGTATCGGAACGTTATAATCAATTTTTCATAAACAGTCTCGTGACGTTCAGGAAAAATTTCCGTGTCGTGACGCGACCTTGAAAAATCACCCGCATGAAACCACAGAGATATTCATTTGAACCGGCTCCGATACGTTATAATAAAATTTAATGCTTTTGATTACTTTTGGTTAGCCGCGAAAATTCGGTTTATTTTGGTTAGTTTTAACTTACTTTAATTTGTGAAACCTATTCCGACACATTTTAGCACGTTTTGGTGCTTTTGGTTACTTTTAGTTAGTTTTGGTTGGTCGCTCAATCAACAGTCGGTTAGGTTCAGTTAGTTTTAATTTATTTTAGTCGTTTGAATCGATTCCGACACATTATAAACAATTTTAATCTTTTTGGTTAATTTTGGTTAGTCGGCAAAATTCGGTTAATTTGGATTAGTTTTAGCTTATTTTAATGTTTTAAACTATTTCCATACGCTGTAGACATTTTTGGTGTTTTTGGTTAATTTTGGTTAGTCGATCAATAAACTTTCAGTTAATTTCAGTTAGTTTTAATTTATTTTAGTCACTTAAACCGACTCCGATACGTTATAATCAAATTTAATGATTTCGGTTAGTTTTGGTTAGTCGCCAAAATTCGGTTTACATTAATTTTAACTTACTTTAATATTTTTAATTTGCCCCGATATGGTTAGCCCTTTTTGGTGCTTTTGGTTAGTTGTTCAATCAACTTTCGGTTAGTTTCAGTTAGTTCCAATTCATTTTAGTAATTTGAACCGGATCCGATACGTTATAACCAATTTGAATGTATTTGGTTAGTTTTGGTTAGCCGCAAAAGTTCGGTTGAATTGAGTTATTTTTAACTTACTTAATTTTTTTAATCTGTTCCGATACATTTTAATCCTTTTTGATGCTTTTGGTTACTTTTGGTTAGTTTGGGTTAGTAGTTCAATCAACTTTCGGTTAGTTTCAGTTAGTTTTAATTTATTTTTGTCATTTGAACATATTCCGTCCGCATAAACCCTAACCCAAACTAGCATGATCTCTCACGCATATGACGTCATGTGTGGCAAATGTAGCATGCACTTTTTCACAATTTGATGCCCTATAGCAGGAAAATAGAAACATTTTCAATGTTAAAAGTACTACGGCAGACGTAGCGCGATGAGAGAAGTTCTCACAAATGCAGCCAATCACTTGAGAAATGCACCCGATTAATTGGCCATGCTAAAGAAGACGCCAAATATGTCAGCTAGAGTGGAGGACAGCTCCGCTCGCAAAGCCATCTACGAAAACTACCTCAATCGCTCTTTGAAATATCATGTATCAAATAATAACCGAGGAAATAATTTTGCATCAGCTAATGCTTTTTGAATCTCCCCTCACAGCCTGCTCGCTGCTGCAGGAGTAAAAACTATTTTTTTTTACTACTAACATGATAAATCACCATTATTTACTCCATTCCTTAAATGAGAAGTAACACTTCTCACCCTAGGTAAATAATAATATTAAAAAAAACCTAGGTCAATAATGAAACGGAAACCGAAAATGTCAAAATGTCAAACTTGTCAGTTTGACAACTAGTTATCATTTCGGATTATTTGAAAAATGAGTAGGAAATGATTAATTCCAAAATCTAATCAATTAAAATAATGATAAGGTTGTATTAGTGCTATTAGTAAAAAAATCATATACAGTATGACTCACTTCACATGACTCCCCATAATATTCTTATTAATAATGCTATTTTTGTCAAAATTTAGATGGAAAGAAGGTACTTTGTATGTATGGACCTGTCAGGAGATTATTAGCGTTTTTTGGCGAGTAACCATGGTTAACTACAAGTAATACGGAAGTAAGTGCCAAGCGGGCACCCCACCACAAATTGTACCGTCTGCTTCTGTCTTCGCCAAAATACCGTAGTTAGATCTTGCATTGCTAGAAAAGAATATAGATATTTTGCATATTTATGTGAACATGATCAGTTTGATCAGTGCAGAAGGTTTACTCAAATTTTTAATGACAGAATGGTGGCTACTGCAGATAAGCAAACTAATGGTATTTTTTCGATGAATATGTTCAGGATTCTTTATGCTGCCCAAATCCCATTTGGGGCACATTTGTGTAGGAATTCCGATGCGTCTGAGGATTCTATAGAAGAATTTCATGAACGTATAATTTACAAACTTGTTCAGAATGGAAAAACAAACATTTCACATGTTTAACGTTTCAAAATTAATCCGCCATGACTCCATCAACCCTCGAGTACCACACCTCGTCACGTATGTAAGTTGTAGTAAGCCGTAGTTGAAATTTGATGATGTAATAGTGACGTCACGAAACTTCCCCTCACTTACCACAATTAAATTAATCCTCATGAACACAATGTAGTATCCTGTAGTACGCCGTGGTTAATTGTAGTTAGCTCGCGAAAAAACGCTTCTTGTTACGATATCTGTCAGTTAGACAAGTGAACTTCCAGGCTTCCTGATATTTCGAACTATTTGAAAAATAAGTAGAAAATGACTAATATAAAAATCAAATCGAATCAAATATGGTAATATATCAGTGTTAGTAGTAAAAAAAATCTATATATACCTCGGTTGAGAGGGCCATTATTAACCTCGCACATTATATACTTCGGCGCTACGCGCCTCAGGATATAAAAGTGCTCGGTAAATAATGGCTTACTTCTCAACCTAGGTATATAATATACTATTACCCGAGAATACTATTTAGTATTCTCGGCTATTACCGTGCTGCGGCTTTTGCGTTTGATCTAAAAACATCAAACGATTTTTGCTGAGTGAATCTACTCGATATTATTTGTACTCTGCCCAAAGTATGTAGTTTAATAAATAGAAGTCCGAACTTGCCCTTTATGACAAAGTTCCTTTAATCTAGGTAATACAGTTCCCATAAGAAATATCGACTTGTTGGACTCGTGGATTTTGGCTACAAGAAAAGGGAAGAAAATGGTCGTGTTTGAAAAAATATCGCAAATTTGGACAATTCTACACACAAAAAAAGAATTAAAAAGGGTCATTTTGAAAGAAAGCAGCTGGAATTTTTTGCGCAAAAATGGATACGATATGGAAAAAATGTCACCGAACTAGAAGCAATTTAGAGACTCAGCAGAAGAAATGGCTTGAAACCAAATTTTTTTTTGCGCAAGTCAATTTATCAAATTAGGGGGACAAAACGACCTGAAATTTCGCCAGGATGTAACCGTGGAAGAACAAGAATAGATTTCCAGAAAAGTAGTCAGAAAACGAAAATAAGACGAGTTGCCGTGTTTTGCTGTACAGGAGTCACGTAAGCGTATTACGAATACTGTTGCAACCAAAAAGTCTCTATCGCTCCAAGATACTCTAGCACTTTTTCTTGATTTGGATCTTTCCCAAGGAAAATATAATTTGCTCAGGACAGTAATTAATAATTTACACGATGACTGTTTGCCAAGTCTGTATAAAATTATTTCTTTTCGAAACGATTTAATTCCCCACAATATTATTTGTACAGAACAAGGGGCAGAAATTGATTTACAGCTTTTATTGGATAACACACTCAAGAGCATTTCGAAAGTTTTAGAGACATAATCACTAAATATAAAGCCAAACTCAAATCTTACCCTTGTCTGTAAATACGGATTCGATGGGAGTTCAGGGCATAGCACCTACAAACAGAAATTTAGCAGTCCCGAAATGACTGTCGAATACCTGTTTTTAGTTGCTATGTCCCCTCTGAAACTCATGGATGAAGAAGGTGATATTTTGTGGAAAAATCCGAGAACTTCATCCACTTTTTACTGCAGGCCAATAAAATTTTTGTTTTCAGAAGAAAATGCCGATCTAGTTAAAGGCGAAAGACTAAAGCTTCAAAAACAAATTAAAAATTTAAAAAGTTGTAACATTCATATTAAAGGTACAGATTTTATTGTGCAATACATTCTTCATTTTACAATGTTAGATGGTAGCTGTATCAATACTTTATCAGGAACAAACTCAACGCAAACGTACTTTATTTGCAGTTCGTCTCCCAAGGAGATAAACACAGATAAAGTTTTCGAAAGGGTGACAAAAGTTAAAAATCTTAACTTTCATTCATGGATCCGTTGTTTTGAATGTTTGTTACATATTGCCTATAGACTTCCACTTGGCAAGTTAAGGACCTTGAAAAGAAAAAACTTGTTGAAAACCAAAAACAAAACTTCAGAAGTATTTTAAAATTAAAATGGGATTAATTATTGACAAACCAAAACCAAGCTATGGATCCATGAATGATGGGAATGCGGCTAGAAGGTTTTTTCAAAACCCAGAGTTAAGTTCCTCTATAACCGGCACTAACAAAGAAATTATTTTAAAATTTTCAAAAATTTTAAGAGTTGTGTCTATAGGACAAAAATCAAGTTGGTGCAGTTTCAACAGCTTTTGAAGCACACGAGGAATCTTTACATTGAATTATATGCTTGGTACTATATGCCTTGGAGTATCCATAAGCTTCTAGTTCATGGAATTGAGATTATCCAACATTTTGATTTGCCCACAGGGCAACTAGCCGAGGATGCACTTGAAGCAAGGCATAAAGAGGTTCGAAAAATGCGTTTGAACCACACAAGAATAACTTCTAGCAAAAGCTCAAATAAGGGCATTATGAATAATCTACTACTTACCTCAGATCCATTTATACCATCTTTGAGAAGGGCTACAACTTTCAAATCATGACATAGCATAAAAATGATATCACAGAATATTTGGAAATAGACTCTTTTTGTTTGCAATAGTATTCGGATATTTTGCCTTCAGATATTGGCGAACTTGACTTGCGAAGTTCAGTGCGAAGTTCAGACAGTTCTGACCTTTCGGAGAGCGAATAATTTTTTGTATGCTTTTTTCAACAATAAAAGTTATATTTTGATTGTGATTAATTTTTTTCAAAATGAGTAGCAATTTTCAAATTTTGAACTTCCTTTCCTTTTTCTAAGAATGTTTCTTATATTATTTAACCATTTTAAGATCTTTATATTTTACTGGAGACCTTCTTTCTAAATTTTTATATTAATTAAAGTTAGTAGTTTTATTTTAAATCTATGTCAAAATGTATTAAATAATTTTTACCTATATGTATTTATTATTGTTATTATTATTATTATTAATATTTACATTTTATGTAATTTATTATAAAAATAAAATTGTGCGATTACAAAAACCTAACTACAACTTTTTTTGCCGTTTTGTGTTATACTGAATCCAGAAATATGAAAAGTTTCATAGCATACAAGCGAGCATACAAGTGAATGTGGTATGTAATTATTTACGTACATTTTTTATAAACACCTAAACTTAATTTTTTTGTGGGTCAGATATAGCTTAGTGTATTAGCTAGTCAACCGTTATTATTTTGTTTAAATCCGTTGAGTACAACAAGAGGAATGATTTTTGTCCATCTATCCCACTCACTCAAAGCACTGCGCGGGTGGTCAAGTCAAGCACTCGCTTAGCATGCCAGAGGATCGATGCCTGGTGCCTTCAAGAAACTTTTCTTAATTTTATATACTTTCTAATATCGCATTTTGAACTTCTATCATAAGCACACACCAATTTTTTTTTATTATTGATTTTCCAGAAAATTTAACTTTACATGGAAGTTGCTACTTATTGCTAATTATATTAATTAATTTATTTATTTATTCATTTATTTGTTTCGTAATTGCTTACAGCAGCCATCGAAAGATGGATTTATGTTGGTTTGTCATAAAATACACTTTATAACGAAATCACCAAAAATCACATAATTTTGAAAGCTTAGTTATAGTTCCACTTAAATAACAGTCATGTTTTGACTCAGCACCATTGAGTCACTAGAACACTAATTTCTTAAATCGTTGTTGCCATACGTTTTGCTTAATGGTGGTTTCTGCGCAAGCTTTTATTCTGTTATTTATATGATATCCAGCAAGTAATGTCAGTATTAATGCGTATTTTTAGTTAATTGAGTTAGCCTCTTGGATGTCTGGATGGTTAAACATTTACATATCTCGGTCGGATGGACGGAAATCTAAACGGCTCAGTCTCCAATTTAGCAATTCTATTTTGTTAACGAATTATTGCTCGAATACTATTCGATAAAATGTCAATTGCCATTTGTCATGCGTAAGAAGAAGGAAATCAGTGCCTCTAAAAGATTTGGCATTAGGATCATGTAGCTTAACGCAGATAACAAAGAACTAGAAACTTACTTAATAGTTATGTTGATAGTTGAGTATAAATTTTTTTTGACGATTAAAACATTAACGAACTACTCAGATGCATGGCATGCTTATTAAGGCTTTCGTTATCTCCTTACGACAGATAAATAATGTTAAATTACCCGTAGACAACGCATTGAAACAATACAATGCTTTAACATCAGCTATACATTTGTAATGAAAAGCGATAAAGATGTTCTAAAGAAGGATGTGTATAATTAAGTGCTATGGCTAATTATAGAGTTTAAGTGCGAGTTCATATAGTTTAATAGGAACAGCGAATGGTGTGATGGAATTAGTGTTTTTATATACGGGTCGACAAAAGAAGTGAAAAAATGGTTTTATGGACGTCTACAAGACGCTATGTATTTTTTTTAATATTTATTTATCATAGTTGCATCAGCAATTATAGCCGTCACTGTTGCATGTCGTAAATCAGAGTTAGTTACGGTAATCTTAACTGACAGTGCCAGAATATTTTCGATTAATATTCAGATAATTAAGCGTTGTGGTTTCATTTGCGACAACTGTTCGTGGAGTTTTTGTTTTCGTATCAAGCACTTTTCGTATTAAAGCCGATTTTACGGCCCCGATGTAATCGATTGTATTTTCTTGTTGATTCATCGCGACGTAATATTCCCGATATTCCAATCAAACCCAGCTTTGTCATTAAATAACTTTCATTCACAACTTCCATATAAGTATATGAAATCTTCAGATGAATACTTAATTTAAGAGATGGCTGACAAAGGCATCAAAATGACGATAATATAAAGATGTAATTCGTGGATATTTCATGAACATATTTAAGAAGCTGTCCATCAGACGTCTGTTTTTTTTTTTTGTCTTTTTATGTTCAATCACAATTTGAATGTAAAAAAATATCGTTAAATCTAATCTAAAACGTAATTTAAAATACCCTACAAGACGTTAAAGAGGTATACTGAAGATAAGTGACAAGGTATCATGGACGCCTTCCATCTACAGCTTACCTACCTAGTTTAAAATATCCTGCAAAGGCGTTAAAAAGATATTTTGGTGATTTATGTACGAGGACATCCCATGGACATAGAAGATATCGATAAGGCATTTACGCTACCATAAATACGCTATACGCTATACCATAAGTGCTTTAAAAAGATATTTTAATGACTTCGCACAGGAACATCTCATGAAAGTTTGGACATCTTTAAGGAGATATTCATGAAACGCCTATTTATAAGACGTTTACGCTTTATTTTAATACGTTGATGCACAACTTGGAAATTTAAAATTATGTCTGCGAATTTAAATATGCTACAAAGGTTTTAAAAAGATATTTTAATGACGTAGCACGAGCAGATTTCATGCACGTCTGAACAGCTTTAAGAAATATTCATGACACGCCTATTTTTTTAATCAGGTTTATACACAATTTGCATATGAAAAGATTCGAAGTAGTAACAAGTGTGGAAAGTGCCCTTTTCTCGCACGTGATAACAGATGGCCAAACGATGCAAAGAGAAGTTCGGCCAGCAATCAGGTGCGGAAAAGACACTTTACACACGTGTTATAGATACATTTTTTTTTTCTACGAGGGTGTGGAAAATAAACCAAAAACAAAAAATAAAAGAATATTTTTATTAATTTATCCAACAATATTTTGAAAAAGACTTATTTAAATTAATAATTTTTCATTCACAAAATGCACATGAAATAAGCAGCTAGTAGC
>MU182504.1:9246-27240 GCA_016904865.1 Pissodes strobi | reverse complement strand
TGTAGCATATCATTTTGAAATGTTTAAAGATAAGAAAACTAGAAAATCATTATAAGTTCTACATAGAGGCGGGTGACCAGCAGACAGTCCAAATGGACAAAAGAGATTAGGAATGTTATTATCGAACCCATTCGAGTACTCCGGCACCCGGCACCATAGTCGTCTTCTGACACTACAGCAAAAAGCGTAGATAATCATAATAACGAACCCGTACAATTGTAAACTTTCATAATTGTCTCTACCTTTAGTTGACGATAAAATTGTCTATGATCCAACCTAATCTCCATTTCAGTCCATTTACCTTTTGTTGACTTACAGGCTACACCTAAAGACCCTTATCTTTATGGCAATAAAAGTCGTAATCCCCCAGAAATAAAAATAGACACTTCAAAGTTATTGCCACTTCAAAAGAGAGACAAATACGAGATCGTATTTAATTGTTTGCCGGCCAAACAGGAAAGGTAAGAAGGTCGCTCTTTGTTTCTAAACTTTCTTGACTGGTGTGTATTATTTAATCTCTTACTGATGATATGACAAGGAGGTAGTTTATCTAACGCACCATCTTTTAGCGTGTAAGTCTGGCGATTTACACAACAATATCAAAGCACAATCTTGTCTTTTGTATCACGGCGCCTGATGATGCTAACATGGTTGACAAACGCGCGTCCAGCACAGCGTTACGATACTGATTTGATTTGTGGTGCAAAACTGATACTAAGCTCTTGCATACCACAGGTTCCAAAGTAGCAATATTTAGCCATCATGTAGTTTAAGTTAGTTCGGAAGTTCTTTTAAGGTTCTATTTTGGATACGACTTAAATAACAATGTCCTGCAGAGGCATTAAAAAAATCTTTTGACACTGTAATGCTCAGGCATATTTATTAAGATATCGGGTTATTGCTTTTCGCGTCCGAGCAAGTTGATAATAAAATCCTCATCTTTAACGTCACAGAATAATGTAATACCCATGTTCTGCTAAGGCATTTAAGACGTATGTGTTTTTGTCTTTTAAGAAAATGGCTGGATGCTGGATGTTGTTACCCTAGTGTAAAAGGCGGATACAAAGTTTGAGAACTATTAAAAACTAATAGAAACGATAATGTCCCCATTTTACACCACCAAAATTTAAATTTGCTCCCAACCCTTCCAACGATAAATAAACGCGGATATGTCCTTCAGATATTAGCCCCAATAATCAGAATTGAAAACATATGTATGGATTTTATTGCCGCAATTTTGCACCATCAAAATTAACATTTGCACCAAATTCTTTCAACTGGCAGATATACACTTTGGATCCTAGCCCAATCGTAATTAGAGAAAAATATAGAAACGATTCTGCCCTCACTTTGTACCGTCAAAATTAAAACTTGCTCCCAACCCTTTCAACGATAAACGCAAATGTGACTTTTGGATACTAGCCCCAATTATCAGAATTTATGACATACATAAGGATTTTATTGCCCTAATTTTGCACTACGGAAATTAAAATCTGCAGCAATTTTTTTCTGCGAAAACCACAGATATACCGTTTGGACCCAAGCCTCAGAAATCAAAATTAAATATTGTACCATCAAAATTAAAATTTACACCATATTCTTTCGACGAAAGACGCAGATATGCCGTTTGGATTCTAGCCTCAGAAATCGAAATTAAAGAAAATATAGGAATGATACTGTCCTCATGTTGTACCGTCAAAATTAGAATTTGCTGCCTTTCAACGATAAATGTGGAGAAGCCTTTTGTATACTAGCCTCAGATGTGAAGAAAAATAAACTACTCGCTAAAAAAACGAAAAAACACAATTTTTGCCTCATTTTTAAACTGTTATAATTTGAAAACGAATTAGCGAATTTTGATAAGCTTTTCAGATCCTCAACATCTGTTTCATTAACATTTCACGTCTAGGTACCACTTTTCACTAGCAATAATATTTTGACATTTTACACGGTTGAGAAAAGTAGTTCAAAAATTGAAAAAGTTAAAGCTGTTGCATTTGCGTCTATACTTGTTTGATGTGTTTCATAATAGGCTCGATTTGAAATCCAAGTCAATATCTCGAGACTTTTTTCTCAGTTTTTTAATTGAAGTCTTCGGGCCAAAAATATAATTTTTTTTCCAAAAACTGCCTTATTATATAAAAAATTCAAAATTTTGCTATAGTTTCATTAATAACAATCTTTCTATCGTAAATCAAACCATTTTTTGGAATGAGACTTCTTTAGCGAGGGTAAAGTCAGAAAAAATTAAACGCTTATCAAAGTGAAACGTTCCTTTAATTAAGCATGAGGGTTGAAATTTTCAGAACATGTAGCCAAGGTAAAATGAGCGTCCTGGACGAAAACTGGACCCGTAACCCCCCCCCCCTTCCCCGCTCAACCAAGAGAGGGGGGAGTGGGGAGAAGAAACAACTAAAACAATTAATTTCGTGAGAACGGGGAGAGCTGCGGGGTCGAAATTTTTATGGTAGCTGCGCCTCATAAGGACCTACCTTTGATCATATGGAGGCGCGATTTTGGAGAAAACCGTTTTTTGACGATATCTCTGCAACAGGGCCTCGGATCGAAAATCTGACAAGTGATGATCCCGATACACGGCGTCGTCAGTGAGAGGGAATATAGGTACCCCCCACCCCCCACTTCCCCGGATACCAAAACATTTTCGAATAAATGGGAAATAAATTTAAAAAACGTAAAAAATTGTTCAAAATGTTATTAAAAGTATCATAAAACGAAATAAGAAAAAAAATAATTAAAAAAGTCATAGAAACGCGGTTTTCGGCGAAAAGAGGCGAAGGAGTCCAGCTACGAGGTCGGGGATCGCAAAAATGAGAAGAAAAAATGCTTTATGATAAAATAAACAAAAATAAAAAAATGGGACAAAGTTGAAAAGAAAACGTAAAAAAAAGGTTCGGAGAGTTAATAAAAGTATTATAAAGCGAAATAAGAAAAAAAAATTATAAAAAAAAAAACAAAGGATTGTTCGGAAAGTTAATACAAGTTTTATAAAACTGAATAAAATAAAATATGAAAAAAAAAATAGGAAAGATTGTTCGGAAAAGTTAATAAAAATATTATAAGACGAAGTAAAGAAAAAAATTAATAAAAAAAGTTGGAGTAAAGAGGTTTTCGGTAAAAAGAAAGTTGAAAAAAAATGGGAAAAAAATAAGATAGTGTCGAAACTGGATGAGAAAAAATCTTCAAGAAAAAATAAAAACTCAATTCCTAATATCTCTTTCAGATGTTTCACTTCAGTAGTGTGCTTATAAAGGTGAGGCACATATTTTTTTTAAATTAAGCACAACCGGCATTATACTGAACATCTGCATTTTCAAATTTTTATAGTATAGAAAAGAAAGTAATGTGATGAATCCAAAATTGTGTTGGAAATGTTAATTATATTTTTTCGGTTTTGGAAGCTTGTGCCTTTTAAGGTCTAGTGACCGTAACATTTCGTTGCAAGCAACCGCTCAAACATTTTGTTGCTGGTTGTCGATTATTCAGATTGTCAAAATGAGAGCTCGTCCACATAGAGCGAGAAGTATTTAATAGATTTTGAGAGAGATGCACAATGAGCGAATCGAGTGGCCTGTTAGAGCTCCCTATATGAATAGTATAGCTCATGTTTGGAGTAGAATTAGAATACAGTGGTCATCTGAAGATCCGTCAATTTGTTTACGAACTGCAGCAATTTCAAAATGATGCTGAAATTGCCCTTTCATTTTTGGGAAAACATTTTTTGTCAAAAGGCTTCAATTAAAAAACTAATAAAATCGTCTCGAGATATTGACTTAAACTTCAAATTGCCCCTGTTGCATTTACGTCAGTACTTGTTTATTGTATTACATCAGTAAACAAGTACTGACGCAATTGCAACAGCGTAAACTTTTTAAATTAATAGATTAATTTCATCTCAGCTCCATATATTATTCAAATAATCTCATAAAAATCTGCCAATTTGTTTTGAAACTAGAGCAATTTAAAAATGCTTCTAATATTGTTTATTTTCGTTTTTTTTGTGATGGCAGGATATGCCTTGCCTTAATTTTGCATTATTTCGCATCACATAAAAAAAATGCTGATATACTCTATGGATACTAGCCTAGGTAATTAGGATTTAATTAGTTTAAAATGTATGTGGATGTTACTGCTCTATATATGTTTGCACCACCAAAAATGGGTTTCAAACTATTTCAACGAAACACTCAGATAAGCCTTTTGGATACTATCCCCAATAACAAGAATTAAAGAAAATTATTGTGATATTATTGTCCTAATTTTACACCACGCGTATATGCCTATGGAATACTAGCTCCACGAAGAATTCTATCGCCGTAATTCCGCACCATTCAAATTAAAACTTGCATTAAACCTTCCAACAACAATCGGGGCTATGCTCGTATTGTCTCTTAAGAAACTAGATGTTTTTTTTAATTATGATTGTCATTATTCTTATTTTTCTATTTTAAGGGATGAATTTGTCCTCATTTTGTACCGTCAATTCTGTATTCTAGCCTCAGAAATGAAGAAAAATAAACCACAATTTTAGTACCATTTTTAAATTATTGTAGTTTGGGTTAATTGGCGGATTATGAGGAGCCTATTAGACCCTGCAATTCCGTTTCATAAAAATTTCACGTCGTAGTACCAGTTTGCACTAGCAAGGTTATTTTGATATTTTACAGGGCTGAGAAGGAAGTGGTCCAAAAATTGAAAAAGCTAAAGCTATTGCATTTGCTTCTATACTTGTTTGATGTATGACATATTAGGCTCGATTTGAAAGTCTAAGTCAATATGTCGAAAAGTTTTTCTCTGTTTTTGTATTGAAGCCTTCTGGCAAAAAAGAAATATTTTTTTTCCATAAATTCAAAATTCTGCTATAGTTTCATTACCAACAATCTTTCTATTGTAAATCAAAGAATTTTTTATTTAAGCACAATCATCATTATACTTAACGTCTGCATTTTCAATTTTCCATTGTACAGGGTGTCCCATTTTCGATGATACTACGGGGTATCTCACTTACGAGTAAAGATAGAGAGTTGCGGTTTTCGCAGTACTGTGCTACTTTTTTGTGAAAAGAACGATGGTATAAACAAAATTTTCATAGACCGCTTCGTTTCTGAGATACAGGGTGAAATTGAAAATAATGCATTTTGGGACCCCCCTCGTATCTCCGTTATCCTTTAACATATCGCAAAGCTAAAAACTTGCTCTTATATACTTTTTTACGTAGAACCCAGTGGCGTAGTCAGATTTTTGCTGTGAGATGTCAATTTTTAGCTATAAATAAAACTTAGGTTTTTTTTAATGGAACACCCGGTATATTTTTCTTTCGTTTGAATGGAAATTTTATAAGCTTTTCAAAAATATATAATACATGATATGTATTTTAAATAATAAGCCTAATACGAGGCCTAATATTCATAATTGTACAAAATGTATCTCTATATGACATTTGATGAGTATAGTATAAGCACAGCTTATTCAGTAACCAGCTATTCATCTCTATCGAAATCGGAAAGTTGGAGTGTCGGGCACTGCGCCTATTTACAGTGCCCTTAGCGGTTCAGTTTCACGGTCTCGTGATTTTTCGAAGCGAACTGAATTTAAACTGAATATTCCCTTCAAAATCCACGACAAATTCACCCGAAGCTGCGGCTATTGCCCTAAAAAGACCGGAAATTTCGGATTTTTATACAATTTTGCCATTTAAAATCGTTTACAAAAGGATTTTAGACGATAAAACATCGTATTTTAAATTAAACGAATTGTCAAAAGTATTATTCAGATGCCCAGACGTTTAGAAAAATATTAACTCATGGCCCTCTTCTAAAATTTTCACTTGACTTTGCCAAATCAAAGGATGCCGCCGCAAGATGAGTAGTTGACCTATATTTAAAGGACGGTTTTTTTTGTTTTTGGTAGTTGGTTGTCAATATAAAACGACGTATGTTTGATATAAAACTTTAGGTAAAATGAGAAAATATTCACCAAAAACCCCACTTTGATATATGTAATATCGTTGTTGAAGCATGCGAGCTCGTAAATGTTGTATTATTCGTTGTAAAAATACATATGCGACAGACATTAAAACTTTTTGGTTCTCCGATTCTGGCCCATTTCTCGTTATTTTAAATGAGATTTCTGGAAAAGAAACCT
This sequence comes from Pissodes strobi, assembly GCA_016904865.1. NCBI lineage: Eukaryota > Metazoa > Arthropoda > Insecta > Coleoptera > Curculionidae > Pissodes > Pissodes strobi. Next base: position 21,078 of record MU182504.1, on the reverse strand, counting down.
ACACACAAAAAAAAGGAATACTCCATTATTTATGTATACACATTTTTTCCTAAATTTAAGTCAACAGATACCACCTTTTGAAAAATATATTTCGTATTAGTAAATGTATTTTCTTGAAAGCAAAATATAAATTTTTCAAATTATTTCCTTGATTTAAAAACATTCTAAACAAAAATTAGAATTTCGAACTATCTTAATCCAATATCAATATAGATTTACTTTCAAAATAAGCTACATATTTTATTCAAGATTCCTAAATACTTCAATGATCTTTATTAAGCGAGCTAAATTTTTAGGGTCAAAGAGTTTGACCAATAAAAATAAGAAACTAATTTAGGAATATTATTTTCTCCCTTTAAAATAAAACTTCGCTTCACATTATTTAGTATAAAGATGGCAATATTCATGAACTAAAAATAATCGGGGAATTAAAACATATGTTTCTTAAAATGAGAATATCTCATGCATATTTTGAAACTACTACGTTTCTGTCTAGACATATATAGTAGCACAAATCAAATAAAAAATTAAATATGTTTAATACTAAAATTAAATATCAGTTCCTTTTAATCATCTTGACTCAAGAATCCGGGAATCTGATTGCACCCCTACCCACATGTTTTCTAGATGGCCGGCAATATATTAATTAAGCTATACTTTAGTTGGTTATTGAATAAGCTGTGGTATAAGCATTATCTTTTAAACAACGTTATAAGTATTAGTAGGCAGAGATTATCAGAGCAATGGAATGATCATTTTTTTATTGGCAAGATCTGTCAGTGGCAAAATTTATATTTTCTGTGTAATATTGTATTTTTTACGATGGTTGAAAACGAAAATTATGAATATTTTGAAGAATATGACATGTAAGTCTGCTTTACACAGAGCAATGAAAACTCCCGTGAAGCTTCTCAACTATTATTCAATATGTTTGTTTGAATATTTATTTACCTTTTGACTTATTTGGGTTTATTTTTTATTTAAGTATGATTTTAATTTATGGGTATTCTGAAATAAGACAACCTGGTCATTTAATGTTTTCCGGAATAAAGAGAACATGGAACGTTTATTCGGCCCCTACCAAAAGCGTATAATAAGGAAAATCGCGGTAAGGGCGGAGGCAACGTTCCTTGTTATACCAATTTTTTTCTTTGTTTCGGAAAACATTAAAATATCAGGATGCCTTCTTTCGGGATATCTATAAATTAAAATGATGCTTAAAAAAATAAACTCAAATAAGTCAAAAGTTAAATAAATATTCAAACAAACTTATTGGAATATAGCTGAGAAGCTTCACGGAAGTTTTCATTGCTCTGTATAAAGCAGACTAACATGTCATATTTTTCAAGATATTGATAATTTTCATTTTGAGCCACCGTAAAAAATACGATATTACACAGAAAATATAAATTTTGCTACTGAAAGGTCTTGCCAATAAAAAATTAGCACTCCATTGGTCTTAATAGTCTCTGCCTGCTAATACTTATACCGTTGTTTAAAAGACAATGCTAATACTATAGTCATCAAGAGTATCATATAGAGACACATTTTGTGAAATTATTATGAATTTTAGGCGTATTATTTAAAATACATATCATGTATTATATATTTTTATAAAGTTTATAAATTTTCAATTCAAACGACAGAAAAATATACAGGGTGTTACATTAAAAAAAATATACGTATAATGTATTATATATTTTTATAAAGCTTATAACATTTCGAATCAAACGAAAGAAAAATATATAGGGTGTTCCATTTAAAAAATTACAAGTTTGATTTATAGCAAAAAATTGGCAGCTCACAGCAAAAATCTGAGCACGCCACTGGATTCTACGTCAAAAACTGTATAAGAGCAATTTTTTAGCTTTGCGATATGTTAAACGATAACGGAGATACGAGGGGGGTCCCAAAATGCATTATTTTCAATTTCGCCCTGTATCTCAGAAACGAAGCGGGCTATGAAAATTTTGTTTATACCATCGTTCCTTTCACAAAAAAGTAGCAGAGTATTGCGAAAACCGCAACTCTCTATCTTTACTCGTAAGTGAGATACCCAGTAATATCATCGAAAATGGGACACCTTGTACATGGTAGAAAAGAAATTAATGCGATGAATCCCAAATTATGTTGGAAATGTTAATATATTTTTTCTTCAAACGTCAGTAAATCCGTCATTACTCGACTGTGTAGGCGGCCGTGAAGTTTCGTTTTTCCTCCGCCGGAGCTTTACTTTTCACTTTTCCGCCGGCGGAGGTAAAAGTGTTGTCATAGCAACATAGATACAATACAAACAAACATCAAAATAAGCGTCAACAACTTAAGAGTTATTAAACTAAAATTTGTATTTATCACTCAATTTGTGACTGCATTTCTAAAAATCACTAATTTAGGAACAAATTGGTTATTATTTAATCGAACTTACTCAATAACTGCTTATCAATACGGAATTAAAACGCAATCGGAGACCTAATCTTAAAAAAATAATTATTGTTGACAGTGTCCACTGACAGCTTTATGTTACATTATATTCACCGACACCGGTCTAAGCAAGGCCACCTACGACCGTGGTCTAAGCCGCCTTGCGAACCCATTTATCTTTAATAATAATTAGAGATTATTACTATTAAAAAGAGATGTTTTTGCATTAATTTGTCGACATTTGAAGAAAAAACAGCATATTTTATTTGGAGGAAAAGTTACTTTTCATGGCTTGCTCTCTATTACCAGCCTCACTCCGTTCGGCTGTTAAACACGAGCGCGCCATGAAAAGTATCACTTTTCCTCCATATAAAATAATATACTATTATTCGGCTTTGGAAGCGTCATAAGCTTTAGTGACCCTAATATTTCGTTGAAAGCCACCGCTCTATCATTTTATTGCTATTTGCCGATAGTAAAATTATTAAAGAAATTTTGAGAGTTGAGCAATGTGCGAATGGACTTGCCTATTAGAGCTCGTCATATGAATATTATAGCTCATGCTTCGAGTAGAATAAAATTTAGGTTAAATCAGAGAATCAGAGGGAGTATAACTATATTAATAGTCTGGGAAACTTAGGGAACGCAATTAGAACAGAGTGGTAGGCTATTATCCAAGATTTTGTTGTGAACTTGGTGAGTAGCATACTGATGAGGGTAGCGGATATGCAACGAGTCCGAGGTGGACCAAGGAAGTATTAATAACTTTCTGTCAATTTCCCCTCCCAGTATAACAAAATATCCTTATTAGGGCAAGATGGCTTTCTGAAATAGGACGACATTTCAACATCTTCAGTTCGGCAAGATCAGTCAATTCGTTTACCAACTACAGCAATTTTAAAATAACATTGAAATTTTTTGCTAAGAAAAATTATATTTTGGTCAGAAATCGTCAATTAAAAAACTGATAAATTCGTCTCGAAATATTGACTTAAACTTCAAATTGCTCCTGTTGCATTTGCGTCAGTACTTGTTTATTGTATTTGCATTATTTTGCACCACAACAAGAAAGAAATGCTGATATACTGTTGGAATACTAACTTAGGTAATTAGGATTTAATTAGGTTAAAATGTATGAGAATGTTACTGCTCTATGTTTGCATCACCAAAAATGGGCTTCAAATCATTTCAACAAAACACTGGGATAAGCATTATGGATACTCTCACCACTATGAAGAATTGAAGAAAAATATTGTGATTTCAAGAGGTTAACGAATGATAGACTTTTGTACTGAAAATAACCTTACAATCACAAGCACAATGTTCAAACACCATGTTCGCAGGCTATATACTTGGACATCTCCAGATGGCAATCACAAAAACCAAATTGACTACATTCTAATAAGATCACGCCGGAGATCGTCCGTAACCAATGCAAAGACATTGCTATATAGGTGCAGATTGCGGGAGTGATCACAAATTACTGCTAGCTCGTCTTAGAGTTAAACTACGGAAGCTTCAAATTCAAAAGTCGTCATGAAAACTGCAAATCACTGATAGACAATTATTTGAGGAAAGATTTAAAAAAAATCCTCAAACGAACCTCTCCTACAATCAGAAACCTCCACAGCCAACGAGAAATGGAGAATCACCAAGAAGATAATCCAAGCAATATTCGAAGAACAGCCCGTAAATCAATCCCCGAAAAAGCAACACTGGATAACGGCCGATACACTAACAACTGTGGAAAACAGTCGACAACTTAAAATATGTGACTTAAACTCAGCAGAAGAACGCCAGCGATATGCACAGCTTAGTCGACAAATACAAAAAGGATGCAGGACAGGAAAGAACAACTATATTCAGGAGATTTGTACAGAAGCACAGATACATTCAGATGGCAACAATACCAAAGATATATTCAGACTTGTCCGAAAGATTAACCAACAGTTTGCACCACGCACGTGGGCAATTCAAAAAGAGGCAGGGGAAAAGGTCATAGATATTAGAGAGATATTAGACGTTTGGCAGATTTACTGTGATGACCTGTATAAAGACAAAACCATAGAAGCAAACCTTGACACCCAAACAAGACAGGATCCCCCAATTTTTAAAGATGAAGTCAGAAAAGCCATTAAGGGACTCAAATCTGAAAAAGCACCCGGCATCGATAGGATATCGGCAGAAATAATTAAGGCAATGGGTAAGAGCGGTGTGAATGTTATGCACACAATCTGTCAGGATTACTGGGAAACTGGATGTCGGCAATTACAGACTAATAGCTAGAAAAGTGTGACAATTACAGACTAATAGTTCTGTTGTCACACGCCAGCAAAGTCCTTCTCAATACAATTAGTGAACGGCTGAAAGCTTTTCTACAGTGGCAAGTTCATCCAGACCAGGCAGGCTTTGTGAAAGGTAGAGGAACCTGCGAACACATACTCAATATTCGGCACATTATTGAAAAAAGTCGTGAGTTTAACAAACCCTTATACATGTGCTTCGTGGACTATCGCAAAGCATTCGATAGCTTAAAATAAGACAAATTATGGACTATACTATATGACATGGGAACCCCACAACACCTGATATTCCTCATATCGAAACTATATACATCTAATGAAGCCGTGGTACATGTTGGGAATACAAAAAGGCGTCAGGCAGGGATGTATATCGTTACTCTTGCTGTTTAATGTATACGGGAATATATAATGCGTAGGACACTGGAAGACTAGACTGGCGGCAAAGTTTACAGAATTGAATAAGGAGGCTTGAAACACAAAGCAGAGAATATGGTCTAGATGTCAACCGTGAAAAAATAAAAATCATGATTGTAGACAGGGAAAATAATAATAGACCAGATATAACAAAAGTAGGACGGTGCCAAGCAGGACATCAGTTCGTTTACCTGGGTGCACTAATAACAAATGAAGAAGGCTGCACACAAGATATAAAACATGGAACAGAAATAGCATGAGAAGCAATGAAAGGTCTGGAAAAAAACCTGGAAAGGCAGTGCTATCACGCTAAACACCAAAAAGAAAATAGTTGAAACTCTATTATTGCCAATATTTCTTTACGGAGGGGGATCGTGGACCATGAAAGCACAAGACCGAAGAAAAATAGATGCATTCCAGATGCACTGCTGGAAATAGTATATTGTGTAACTAGGAGAAAAAGCAAAACATTCCTGGACGATTACGGTAATTGCTGGACGAGGCGCAGCCGAGGCCAGCAACACAGGAGTCCAAGAATGTTTTGCTTTTCCTACGAGTTGCACATACTATTTTTTATCCGATCGGAATTAATCATAATACGTATTTATAAAAATAGAGCCAAATATTACCCTAAATAAAAACGGTGTTTTAAATTTAAACTCAACATAATATCAAGTTTTGAATCAAGCGAGCTTGGAGTTTATTAGGTAACTAGGGAAACCACAGCTAAATCTTGCTTTTAATAAACGTCAGATCTGACAAACAAGGTGTTTAAATATGACAGAAATTCCCGGCCTAGGACGAAAATGTACGTACGGCTTTTGCATGTTGCCAAGCAATGAATACAATATACTGGAATCATGACTTTTGCGATGAGAAAACACATCAGAAAGGTATAGTTTTTGTCCGATCGGATAAAAAGAATATTTCGAGTCCCATGGACGGCAAGAAGAATGAACGAGTCTGTCCTTAGGGAAATTAAGGAACCGCGGCGACTATCCCAAATAGTGAGCACCAAGCTACTAAAATACTTCGGCCACGGTACAAGACGCAATAATGATGATTTAGAGCGGTTGGTTGTCTATGGCAAGGTGGAGGGGACTAGACTGCAACACTACATTAGAATCATCTATGTGATCACTACCCTTCTGTCAAGAAGGAAAGAAGAAGAAGAAACATTGTAATTTTATTGTCTTAGGCACCACCAAAATTAAAATCTGCACCAAACTCTTACAAGAAAAAACGCGGTTATACCTATGGAATACTAGCTGCACAAATCAGAATTTAAGAAAAATATATGGATGTTAGTGCCGTAATTCTGCACGATCCAAATTAAAACTTGCAACCCTTCCATCAAAAACTGGGCTGTACCTGTATTGTCTTTTAAGTAACTAAAATTTAAAAAGTTTAAAGTAATTGTGCATATTATTGTTCCAATTTTACACCACCAAATTTTTGCTTCAAATTCTTTCAAAGAAATACTCGGATATGTATTTTACATATTAGCCCCAATAATCAGAATTGGAGAAAAATATATTGACTTTATTGCCCTAATTTTGCACCACCAAAAGTAAAATCTGCATCAAACCCTTTCAACAAAAAACGCGGAGATTGGTTTTGGATACTAGCTCCAGAAATCAAAATTTAACAAAAAGGTATGGACGCCTTTGCTCTAATTTTGAACCATTAAAATTAAAACTTGCATCAAACCCTTCCAACAAAAAACGCGGCTATACCGCATCTTTTAAGTAACTAGAATTTAAGAAGTTTCAAGTACATGTGGACCTTATCGCTATACTTCGCACCACCATAAATCCGTCCTAAATTCTTTCAAGGAAACACTCGCATATGTTCTTTAGATACTAGACCCAATAGCCAGAATTATAGGAAATATAATATGAACGGTATTGCTTTAATTTTGCGCCACCACAATTAGAACTTGCACCAACGCCCTCCAACAAAAAACGTTGGTATGCGATTTGGAAAGTAGTTCCAGTAATAAGAATTTAAACATGTGTATATGGATGCATGTAGTACCACTAGTTTATGCATTGAAAAGTACCGATAATTCGGTTAAAATTGGTATTGCGTAAAACTGCATGAGTTGTTATGGTAGCGCACAATAAGTGCAAGAGCTTCAATATATTTTTCGTAATTTTCTGTTACTGGAAGGTGGGGAAGGTTATCCAAGGGAATATCCGTTTGTTTTGCTAACGGATTCAGAAGCGGTGCAAAATCAGGGGGCAAAAAATTCGTGTGTTGTCCTTCAGCTCTAGTTACTAAGGGACTTGTTCCCGAAAAATATATCTCTTTTCTTGTTGAAGAGGTCTGGTACAAAACTTAATTTCGGTGGTGAAAATTAGAATATCATTTATAAATTATTGTCTTTAATTCTTGTTACTGTGGGACTAATACTCGGAAGTAATTTCCCTATTCATGGTTGAAAAATTCAAGCGCAAAGTTTAATTTCGCTTGCTCAAAATGGTGCAAATTTAGGGTAACAATATCAATATACTGGTGGGGGCTAGTATCAAAATATAATACCCAAATTTTCGTCGAAGGACTCAGGCACAGAATTTAATTCTAGTGGTGAAAAATTAGTGCAACATTATATGTTTTTATTTCATTTTCAGTTACTGGAGGGCTAGGATCCAAAAGAGGGGGAGAGGTGAAAGATTCAGAGTCAAAGTTTTAGCGCCTACTAAACTATATCCAAATTCTCGATTATTGACTTGAGCAGGTTCGCGACTATTATTATATTTTTGTTGTGATGACTGAATTATAGTTTGACGTGAATCATTGATATAGTCAGTTCAACGCAAAAACGGTCGTATTTCATCTAATCTGTAAGTGTTATCAGTGTTGCTAGTGGTCGGGTTAATAGCAGGTCAGTTATTTAAAGAAAATATAAATATCAAAGATGAAAACCGGTTCTTTCTTGTTGAGCGGGTTTCATAAATAGCAACTGATGCGATATCGACTTATGTTTATGATACCAGGCTAATTGTTTGAGATAAAACAGTTAAGAAATCATTTATTTTCGAATAATTTTGAACGTAACATGTTCGTCATTAAATAATTAATATGTGTTTACTTATGTTACTCACTAAAAGCGAAACAAGCGAGGATATTTCCCGTTTCTTAAGAACCGGAAAGTCGACCACCCACCTTATGTTCATTCACTCATGGTTCATAAGCCTATTGGTATGAGCGTTATAAGAGTAGATTGATATAAATGCAGGTTATTGTGTGGAGGTTCCACTATAAATCAAAATCTCGTTAGTTCATATAATCCTTGGAATCGTCACAGTAGGACGGACCAGGAACAACTTTGGGACAGTAGGGGGATCACAACTAATCCTTAAGGCTGATCGTATTCAGAACGTCCTTAAATTATGGCTCGAAAATATTTGTCCTAGAAATCTAGCCTAAAAATATACAGCGTGGCAAAAAATTATAGAAGCACCAAAATATAATACATAGGTAACTAAGAAATTTCTATAATATCGCCGAGACATTTTTTTACTGAATTTCAAGAAGATTTCCGAATATACCTTAAAAATAGGAATATTTCATTAAAGAAACAAAGTTTTCACTTATCCTAATTTTTTAAAACAATAATATTTTTATAATCAGACAAGATTTAATAAAAAGTTTGAAGTTTCTCAACATCATTTGCGAAAATTGTCCACCATCCATCCACCACAAAACCCAGATCCAGCTCCGATTTAATTATTTGCTTTGGAAATATAACTCGTAGTTCATAAGTATATTAGTCTGAACGTGACATAAGTAGCTTGATATAAAAGCTGATTATTCTTAAATCCCGTTGCAAATCAATCAGGATTGAATAAGTTTCGGATCTTCACAATATGACATTCCAGGGACAGCTTCGCGGCGTTAGGAAAATTCTATGGTTCATAAGCCTACCCTTAAGATAAGACTAAATGTAATCAGAACTTATTTACATTAAGTCTCAGAGACGTTTGTGATAGATATCCAGTTAAAAATAAAATGAGACAAAAGCTTGGAAGCACCGAAATATTTACAAAACAGTAAAATCTCGTCTAGTCATTTCGATTTTGCCGAAATATTTCGATTTTGCCGAAATATTTTTAAATATACACAGTGTTTTAAAAATGGATTTTTAGAAAATATTGTATATACGATAGTGTTTGTAAAGAAGGCGACATTTAAAAAAAATACGTTTCTCAGCGTCATTCCTTCAAAGCGCGACAGCTGAACTATCCCATGCACCGTATTGTGCTGATTTAACTAGGAGTCACTTGTTTAGTTTGATGAGATTAAGTGGCCTTTAGTACATTAGTCTGAGTGCTACATAAGCAGGTCAAAATAAGTGTTGATTGACCGATGATTAATCGATACCTTTTGGCCCATTTTTGGGGGTAATAAGTGTATATTATATTATATTACGCTCTCAAATATACGGAAGGAACGCGCTGGCAGGAACGTCAAACTGGTGAGAGGAGTTTGATTACGGGGAGTGACGCCCCCGCCATTCCGAGTTGCCGTGGGATATGGCACATCAAATCCCATCGTCCTCCCCCAGGCTGGAGAACACCAAAGTACAAAGTCTGGAGCTGATCAATGACAGTTTGTGACAAGAGGGGCTGCATTGTATTGGCTGGCAGGAACGTCAAACTGGTGAGAGGAGTTTGATTACTGGGAGTGACGCCCCCGCCATTCCGAGTTGCCATGGGATATGGCGCATCAAATCCCATCGTCCTCCCCCAGGCTGGAGAACACCAAAGTACAAAGTCTGGAGCTGATCAATGATAGTTTGTGACAAAATGGGCTGCATTGTATTGGCTGGCAGGAACGTCAAACTGGTGAGAGCAGTTTGATTACGGGGAGTGACGCCCCCACCATTCCGAGTTGCCACGGGATGTGGCCCATCAAATCCCATCGTCTTCCTCCAGGCTGGAGAACACCAAAGTACAAAGTCTGGAGCTGATCACTGGGGAGTGATCCAACAAACCCCATTTTTACCCCTGTCAGACTAGGGACCGCCAAAGGAATGAGTCTGAGGCCGATGCTTCGAGTGGAAGCGGCTCTAGGTAGTAGATGCATAAGCCTACTCGCATCGTCCGGTGAAAGACCACCCCACCAGAATTGGGGAGCGCTAAGTGGTTTTCCCAAATCACGTTCCGCTTCCGCGCTGGTGATCCCGGGTTTCACAGTAGGAATATATGGACATGATGGTGCTTCCAGGATCAAAATATTCCTGAAGTAAACTCCCCGGCCATTCGGATCTCCGGGCGCTGGGTGGCCCTGGGAGCCCTTCATTCCGCATTTCACAGACAGCAAAGATACCGAACCAATTTGGAATAGATTTCTGCAACATAAGAGGCCTAAATACAAACATAAATTCGGTACACCAACATCTACAAGCAAATAGACCACACGTATTAGCCCTTACAGAAACACAAGTATGTTCTACAACAACAACAGTGAACTACCTCTATCCTGGTTACGACTTACATACCCGATTTAGATATAAGTTCGGAATATGCCTTTTTGTCCGAAGCGACCTTTCATGTCACCGCGAGGAAACACTCGAACCGAACAACCTTGACGTCATGTGGCTCAAGTTCACCGCCAAGGGATTAACCAAGTTTATATGTTGTCTCTATCGCCCTCCGAGCGATAGAGCATTTGCCATCAGCTGCGGGCTTACTCAACTTGTAGACGAACCAACTCGAATCTCAGAGAGGGGCGAATTCGCCGCCCTCCTGGATCTTTTTCTGACCACCAATCCTGACCAGTACAAGGTTACAGTTAGTCCGCCATTAGGTACCTCCGACCACAAACTTATTACAACGGTTTGTGAATTGCCACTCATACAGAAGGATCCACCATTGCCTCGCAAAATCTGGCATTACAATTCTGCAAACTGGGACGATCTGAGGCAATTTTACCTAGATTTTCCTTGGCTCGACGTCTGCTTTGCCACTGACGACCCGTCAGACTGCTGCGAAGAGATCATGCAAGTAATCTCCTCAGGAATGGAAGCATACATCCCAAATTCCATCAAGTTACCATCAAAAGGAAAGCCCTGGTTCGACAAAAGATGCGAAAGAGCTGTAGGGTGGAAACAGCAAGCCTATAAGTACTGGCAGCAAAATCAGACCGCTGAAAATCGCAATTATTTTATCGAAGCGAGAAACGAGTGCAAGCGTGTGATCGACGAAACTAAGGACAAACACAATCAAAGGATCAGGAATAAACTTTTGCAATGCCCCAGTGGCTCCAAGAATTTCTGGTCGGTAGCAAAGGCAGCAAGTAACAACTTTACAAAAATGTCTCTCCCACCTTTGACGGACGAACGTGGCATCACGGCGACTACAGCCAAGGAAAAAGCAAACATGCTCGCCAAAATGTTTTCATCGCACTCTACCTTAGACGTGCCCCAAAGCAAGACTCTCCCCACTATACCGAACATCAACACCACCATGGCAGAAGTCAAGTTTTCTCATCGTGATATTCGCAAAATCCTTAAAGAACTAGATACGCAAAAGGCATCAGGACCGGACGGAATACCTGCCATCGTGCTAAAGAACTGCGCCAACGAACTAACACCTGTTTTTTCCAGGCTTTTTTCTCTTTCTTACAGAAAAGGGATTTACCCATCCTCTTGGAAAGTCGCTCGAGTGCAACCTGTTCCAAAAAAAGG
>MU182503.1:271109-335437 GCA_016904865.1 Pissodes strobi | reverse complement strand
AAAACACCCTCAACTATTCTCCAAAACTTAAGATCATCGCATAGCATCAGCTATGCAAAAAACAGTTGACAATATCATTCACAAAAATATTGAACAACAATGGTCAACTATGGCCCCTTTGGGAAACGCCGGATGTAACAACAATTATGTCTGAGTAATAGCAACCTATTTTAACTCTTTGGGTTCTTTCTGTCAATGAGCTCTCCCACCATAATACAAAATCCCGATAAAAGCCCATCCCAAGTAACTTTCCAAGGAGAATCCTGTGATCGACTGGATCAAAGGCCTTAGCAAAGTCTGTGGAGATAGAATCCGTTTGTTTTCTGTTCTCCATATTTTCAAGAATGTCTAGCTGGTAGGATGTTAGGTTTGTCAGAGTCGATTGGTTTCTCGAGATACCATGTTGCTCCTGACAAATAAGGCCTTTGCATTGCCACATAATCTGCCTGGTAACAAGACAGTCGAGCAACTTTGGGATAGAAGATTGTAAACATATGCTGCGGTAGTTTTCAACATTATTTTTGTTGCCGCCTTTGATGATAGGAACAATAGTTTTATCAGATCTCATGAAGATGACATCTTGGTGCAATACAAGTCTTCTCGTACTTAACTTTGCCAAGACCAATATTGTGTCCTTTAGATCAGACCGACTTTTTAACATTTCTGTCAACAGTATTTCTGTTGTGAATAGATCCGAATCAAAGTTTCTAGGTTGAACTATTGATGCCAAGCTAAGTTTTGAGGGACATGTTGCACTTGGCAAAAAGATTTCTTCTGGTTGCTATGCAGTCAGAGTTACTGCTGGTGAGCTGGGAAAGTACATGTGAAAAAATGTTTATTATGCCATTATGAAATCTAGGATGAGATATGGAATTTGATTCTGGGGATTGTGTAGCCAGTATCTGTTTAATTCAATATCTTTAATTCAAAAACGTGCTATTAGATATTTATGTGGCGCTAGTATCTAGTAGAGATTCTTGTCGACCTCTTTTTAAGGAGGAAAGAGTTTTAACCTTGTGTTGTTTGTTTATTGTAGAAACAGCATCACTTATTCACAAAAATCGTGAAAACCTAAACACTAGGAATATTACCCATACAACAAGGCAAATACACAATTTACCTCTTCCCATTTAAATTTTCAATTTCAAACATGCTTTATTGTTATAAAAGAACAAGTTCTTATTAACAAAGCCAACATAAAATCTAAAATGTACAAAAGCATATAACAAAGTAGCTTACAAACTAAATATAAACAATTTCACTATCAAGAGTATACTAAGAGGAACAAACAATGATAAAATAAAAATAAGGGACAAGAAAAAAAAATAAGTAAAATACAACAAATAAACTACAACAAATAAATAATCTGGGTCTTGCATCAAAATGAAAATAAAAAAAAACGTTTACTACAATTTGAAATCCTATAACATATCATTAATCGCACTCCAATAAAACAGATAAGGTTAAGATCAGTCGTCATTGTAAAATTCCTGCAAGCTATAATATGCTTTGTCTTAATAATAAAGATACAGATTTTTTAAAACTTATCTGTGTTTGACGTTGCTTCCCGTCAGCGGTCAAGTGGTTGTAAATTTTTAGGCTTTCACTTGGGCTTTCACAGATGAGGGAGTTCTTGGTTAGTGTGCTCTTCGGAATCGGTAAAGGGAGATTGTTCGTTTGCCGAGTATTATAATTGTTAGAATTAGTTGTAGCATGAATTATCTTTCTTTTATTTACCAAAGACACAGTTTCCAAAATAAAAATGCAAGGAAGTGTTAAAATTCCGTGCACCCTGCACAAGGGCCTACAGGACTCTCGCGGCTTCACCCCGAAAATATAGCGTACCGCCCTCTCCTGTAAAATGAATGCTGAGTTAAATAATATCTGGCTACAAAAACCCCATGCCAAAAGGCAATGCCATACCTCAAGTGACTCTCAACCAGAGAAAAATAGACTGTTCTAGCCATTGCAGGGCCCAACTCATTAGGCACAATCCTGACGGCGTACACTTAAAAGTAAGGACACTAGTCTTGTTTATGTTAAGACACAGCAGATTTGAATCACACCACTCTCTAACCCTTCCAAGATCTTCGGAGACCATGTTCATCAATACATCTTGCTGTTTATGAGACCATAAGATAGTAGTGTCGTAGGCAAATATGCTGAAACTTCCTCTGATATTGATTGAAGCCAGGTCGTTTATGTAGATTAGGAAAAGAATCGGACCGAGCACCGATCCCTGGGGCACCCCGTGTTTAATATCACAAATTTCCGACACTCCAGCAGCCGAGCCGACCTCACGAATTGCTTCCTGTTTTCAAGGAAGGACTTAAACCACTGTAGTGCGACCCCCCTAAAACCAGAACTATGAAGCTTCCCCAGCAGTATTCTGTGATTTATGCAGTCAAAAGCCTTGGAAAAATCACAGAATACCGCTGCGGCTACATCTCCGTCATTTAGGTTCGCATACAAAACCTCTAAAAAGGAAAACGCTGCATCCTGCGTCCCCAAACCCTCTTGAAACCCAAACTGAAACTTACTTAAAATTTTGTGATTTTTCATAAAACATACCATTCTCTTCTTAACAATTGTCTCCACAACCTTTGATGAGGATGGCAAGAGTGATATTGGCCTAAAGTTTGCAAAATCACTCTGTTCGCCTCCCTTGAACAGCGGATTCACAACTGCTATCTTTAGGGAAGATGGAAATGTTCCAGAATCAAATGATGCATTCACCGAACAAACGAGGGAATCAAGTGCCTTATCCGGGAGAGCCTCCAGAACCCTAACAGACAAGGATTTAATAAGGAATGGATACCGCCTCCCCTATTAACCCTGTACAAATAAAGTGAAGCCAAAGTTACATGGGCGAGGGAGCTGCGGGATGAAGAAAGCGATAAAGAAAACAATTCTACTCTTTTGTTTTCCCCTACCGAGTCATCAGCCGCGTGCGTGCATCGTATTCTTTTTATTATCGCTCGCTCTCTCGTTCGCTGTTTGGGTCGCTTCCAGACCAGTGTCGTAGGTTTGACGGTTTCCTCAAAATTATTAATTATAAAGAATGTTTTTGGGAAAGGTTAAATATCGTTATTTTTTCAGAAATATAATAAAATAGGTTTATATTGAAAAAATTAGTGAAATTAATTTCATTTGCCTATTTTTCTATTTCCTGCACCACGCTAAAGTACGTAGTAGTTATACCGAGGTATCAAAAATTGTATCGATAAAAGTTGGCCATGGAAAAGAAAACGTCTGTTGTACTATGTCATTCTTTTGAGATTATTTTGATAAAATTGTCAGGTGCCATGTCACAATGGCATTAGACGACAAACGTTTTCCATTTCATCGCCAACTTTTTATCAATTTAATTTTTGATATCTTGGTACTTCAAACACCTAAGTGAGTAAAGTATAGCCCTCTTTACGAATGAAAGAAAATGAGTTAGAAAAAGGTTACTTACACAAGGTTGATACAAATTTTTTCTACTACCAAAATTAGTTCAAACAGTCATTAAGCTTTTACGATTTTTCTTGCCACGTTTACATGTCTGTGATATCTCAATTATCAAGAAAGCTACAAGGTGCATATTGGCACACTTTAGGGGATACCATAATCTGACATTATTGGATAATTTCGATACTCATTATTTCACTCCACACAAAATAAAAAAAGATTTAAAAAAAAACCTCAAATAATTTAGAAGTAATATATTATAGTCATAGCCTAAAGAAGTACATACTTGCGAAACTTAAGCGCTGCACCTTTGATAAGCGAGGGCCAACTTTATCACTATGTAGTGGGGAGGAAATAAATAAATCTAAACTTGACGTTAACCCCACGACAATCTTTAGTGACGTGAGCCGTACTAAATTTTTTTAAGACTTTATATACTAAAGTTGATTCTCTCCCCTATTATTTTATTTAAACTTCCACTACCAAATATATGATTTATAAAATACTTCTTATTTCGAGTACAGAATAATGAATTTTTTAACAATCAAATAAACTGCATAAAGAAGGCCGGATATTTCAATTATGCCTGAAAGATATATTTAAAAATGTCTTTTGAAATGAAATTAAGAATGGCGAATGCAGATTACTTGTAGTAAGTACAGCATTCTTGAAAGAAAAGTCAATTACCTAAAAGAAAATATAATTCAGTTACATATTATTTTGATAAATTACGATCAATAAAACAGCTTATTTATGTAGAAAATTATTTATTTTTTTAACGTTATAACACACCTATAATAAATTGAAACTGAAATGAATATAACTATAATAGAATATAAGCTCCAAGATAATCTTCAAATATCAACAAGATCTATCCACCACAGAAGTTTTTTTTTTATATGAGAGACTACATCGCACAAGTTACAGTTATAGACGAATATCTGACCAACTTGTGAAGATCTGCAATAATCATTAGAAAAAAAACTGTGATTTATCTGGTTGTTCTCTTTGAAGTTTAAAAAAGATCTTATATAAGTACACAATTTTGTTTTCTATATTCATTTTATAAACTAGATAAAAATATTGTCCAGATGATGAAATGGAAGTAAAGCACAACTCTGCCGTCATTTTCCCATTTTAACACTTAAACATATAACATACAAACAAAGCACAAGTAACTAAACTTGCTACTTAAAAAATGCTGCAAACAGTTATTGATTATCCTAATAGTGGGAGTTAAACAAAACTGAACTGGGTACATTTATTTGGTATTTTGAGCATCGAATATGTACAGGGTGTTCACCCATAATGTCCCCCCCCCCCTTTAACTTTGTTAATTTTCAGGCTACAAAAAAAAATAAAAAACAAAATTGTAGGGCTTTTAATGTAGTTTTTGCACACGTAAAGGAAAAAACAAAAAATTGTACAGTATACAAGGTAGATCAAAAAGAAACATTTTTTTAAATCTAGCCCCCATTTATTATTCGATTTTTCGATTTTCCATAAAATTTTAAGGATTTTTAATATAACACACTATATGCCTATTCCTAATACTTTGGGAGTTATTGACAGTTGAAGTCGCTATTTTGTTTTGTTCTTTTATTTTTTTATGGCAACAGCCACCTAAGAATATAAATTTTTTTTTAGCTTTTGAAGTCATTGAGGTGTAAATAGTGAGTTTCCTCAATTCGACCTCATTGCTTCGAGTAGTGCTTTTGTAACTTCTGTTTTAAAAATGATTAAAATAATTATTATTATAATTAAAAATAGCGACTTCAACTGTCAATAACTCCTAAAGTATTAGGAATAGGCATATAGTGTGTTACATTAAAAATGCTTAGAATTTTAGGTAGAATCGAAAAATCGAATAAAAAATGGGGGCTAGATTTAAAAAAATGGTTCTTTTTGATCTACCCTGTATACTATACAATTTTTTGTTTTTTTCTTTAGGTGCGCAAAAACTACATAAAAAACCCTACAATTTTGTTTTTTTATTTTTTTTGTAGCTTAAAAATTAACAAAGTTAAAGGGGGGGGGGGGGGACATTATGGGTGAACACCCTGTACATAGGGATTCTATACAAAACAAGGTGGTAAGCGAAGTATTGTTTCTTACTGATTTTTAAATAGAACTGATTTGGTAAGCATACTTCTGACTCGACCTTTAATAGATTTATCCAAATTTTTGACATTTTCGTGATGAATTCTTATTGTGAAAAATTTTTTTAGGATCAATTTACTTAATAAATTAAAATGGCAATTAAGAGGGTCAAAGTCATTGTATTAATTGGAATTTTATATTTAAATTTGTTCAAAAAATTTCTGGAATTTAACACATCAAATAAGTTGTTAAAAATTTCGCAAAAATTTGCAGTCGCTTCAGCACCTTTAAAGTCTTTTCCGTTTTTTAAATATTTTAAAGCATCTGCTACACTTTTGCTTAAAGTTTGTGTGGCTAATTTGACTTTCATTTTTTCCCGATGCCAGTCTAAATGCCTATTTTTTACTTTTGTGCCAAAATGTAGTCCTTCAGAATATTGGAGGTCAACAAGTTTTTTAATAAAATCCCAATTTATTTGGTTTCCCTCTGCATCTTCTAAAATACCCTTAGATGCCCAGCAATTGCGCACTAATTTAATCATATGTGAGGGGTCTAAAAATATAAACACTGGGTCATTTGTAACAGGATGATTAAAAAAAGTTTTTAGGTCGTTTATGTTTTCAAAATTGGCCCCTAACACATTTGCCATTTTAAAATTTGATGCAGCACCATCAAATATCATTGATGTAATAATAACTTCAGAATCATGCAAAAATTCTAAAGCTCTTATCACTAAAGTGGCTTTTTCAGAACCTGATACACCATTAGCAAAAAAGTAACCTACAGGTATTTTCCATGAACCATTTAATGCTACTAACATAAATTCCAAGACTTCCTTGGCCTCAGGAAGGGATTCAATATTGGCATCTGAGCCAACAGTAATATACCCAGTAAATTTGCTACCGGTCCATTCCACTTGTTTACGGATAGCTATCTCATCAATAACTAAATTGCATAAAACTTTGTTGTTCTTTCTGTCTGCTTCCCTGACCCGAAGTTTTAAGGCAGTTATGGCTTCTTTTAAAAATCCTGGAGATCCATCCACAGTCTGATACCACTTCGATATGGTCGATGGGTGTGGCAAGGTTCGGTTAAATGTTTCTCTAATATATTTGTAGGCCTTAGGCGAATAAAAATTTAGCGTGACAGCAAACAACCTAAGCTCTGGGCTGTATTTCCCTTGTGATGGTCCTCTGAGAAAACGTTTGAAGACCTCTGCAGCTAGTCCAGATACTGAAGCCTGAAAATAACAATATATTTTAGTATTTAAAAATGTTCTTGTAGAAATAAAAAAAGTGAATGGTTGATATTCAGTACTGTAAAACATTTAAGTAATGTATTTAATAGTTATTTATGTACCAAGGGTATTAATACTCGTGGTACGTACAAACTTTTATGTCATGCTTACTAGTTCATTATTGCATTCACAATATATAAATATTTAAAAAAATACGACCAATTCAATTATTGGAGATTAAAAACATTTTAATTTTATCATAGCAAATCATGGTAGTAAATGTTTTTGTTGTTAGGGGAATGATGTGAAACTTAAAAAGTCAAAAATACAGGAAACTTTACTACAAAAACTGCTTTTATTGTGTCTTTATTTCCACGCAGGCCATAAAGTGGACTTTATGGCTCCCTATTATATAATTGATATCTAAGCAATAAAAACACAATATTAAACTAGTATGACATAAAAAAATTAAAAGGTGAAGTAGAATGGACATACCTCGACAGCATTTTCAGCATTGTCTGATAATAAATTTTTGCGACGCAAATCTACAAGCAGTGATTTAAGGCTTGTGACTCGTTTCTTAGAGCGTCGAAGTGACTGCTGAAGCAGGTGGATTTTACGCCTTTGCTGTGCTACCGTTTTTCTGGCTGTCTGGAAATTCCTTGCTGCTTTTCTAGGTGTTCCAAAATCCACACTTTCCAAGTCACCAAAAAACCGCTTCCTACAAAATAAAATTTGAATTAGCAATGGAAAAATTAAATGCATTTATGGGAACAACATAAAGACATAACAATTTTGTATTATAGATACTTTGCAACTATTTGTAATACATTTTTATAAACAAAACCTTCAAGATTTTGAAAAGTAAAATCTTGAGTACAACATTTACCAAAGGGCAGCAATGAATGAATAGTATCATGTCGTATGGGTACATAGATTTTCATAGACTAAATCAGAAATAAAAACTTTGTACCTAAGCTAAAAAAAACCCAAAAAAATATAGAACTTCAAAACAATTAAGCAGGTTTAGATTTTAATCAAAATCTAATTGTAATTTAAAACCAAAAACGGCATTAATTAAAAGTTGAATTAAATATTTTTACCTTGGGTTTGCTGGAGATTGAAAAAGCTGCTTCCTTTTGAAACTCTTCGGAACTGAGTTATCCTTGACATTAGCTTTAGGGCTGCCCTCGGGGCTACCATCACATGCACCCTGTTTGTTGATCGAGTGGTCTAATGGTAAGTCCACAAACCCTGCCATCGATCCTGTTTCAGAGGCACTCAAAGTTCCTTCCAAGTCCATTGCTGTCAAAGTGGACCCTGACGAATCTGATTTCACGGGGCTGTAAATATAACCAAATTATTATCAGGGTTTCATCGAGGGTTTCATAATAAAAATATACCGCATTCTTTTACGTATTGCTTATATTTTTCAAAAATCACGAGAAAGTTTCATCAAATTTTTTTATTGCTGATTTCGATAGCCCATGAAAAATAAGTGGACACGTGATCATATATAATGCAAAATAAATGTTTTTTGAATTTTGAATATCTATACATACAAAACTAAAAACTGGCATAGCTCTCGTAATAATCGTCTTTAGTGGAAATAAAAAAATACGTATCGATATATTTATTTTTTTACTGTTCTATAGCTTGCAATAAATATAATCAGTTTAATTTTTCAGGAGTTTTCCTCATTAGCGAGATAATACCCATCATTTGGGTCAGAGAGAAAAGTGTGTAATTTGCAAAATACAAAATGTTCTATGCTCAGTGCTTACCTTACGTTCTGTTTTGATGTACTAGGAACATTCAAGGCCCACACCTGTGCAGGCACAGCTTCCTTGTGCAAAAACTGCTTTCCGGAAGGTTGCATGATGATATCCTTCTGCTGAAAATGGTCACTGCATACATAGCTATAACGCTTGATCTCAGCCTCACTTAGGCCCAAAGCAGAAAGCCAAAGCTGCATTTTTTCCTCATTTTTAGGAAATCTAAAAGTAAACGTCAAAATAGAAAATTTTAAAAATTCTTTGGTGTCTATAATAATCCCAAAAAAGATCTTATTTGCATAATATAAAAATCTTAGGTAGTGAAGGGACATAATATTGTCCAGATGGTGCAAAGACTAATATAAGTGATTTCCAGCTCAGGTCAAATTTGCCGGTCTGATGATAAAGAATAATGTTCTATTAAATTATATTGGTTTAAGTTACAGTCCTAGTGTAGACTTTATACTTCACAGTTTAAGTGTAAAAATTAGTAATTGTTTTTTATTTTTTAAATAAAGTGGTTTAAAGAACCACTGTGTATCTTTAGCCTATGCATGGGTTAGATTCCTAATTGAGTATCGAAATAAAACTCTAGTAAAATTCATTATCCAACCTAAGTGATCGACAAGCTAAGAATTCAATACTCACTAATTAATAATTCTTATTATTAGTAAATTAATAAATCATTGAAATTAATCCATGGCAAAAACCAAAACTGCATTCTACAGCACTGGTAAGGTAAGAGCAAGACAAAGATAAAGATATTTGTTTACTTACCGGTGATAAGATATTCCTTCACTAGGTTTCGAATATTCAGAGTTTTTACATACACAACACGATCGCACCATTGTTTCTATTATTTAACAATAACAAAACCAAAAATCAAAGCAAAATACAATAATACACAAGAACACAAGACAGGAACCAACACGAAAAGGAAAATAAAACACCTGTTTGTTTGGCCGTCCTTGTCACCGAACAGGTGCACGTGCACGCCGCAAGAGGAGCGCCATGATTCTAGCAAAGACCTACGTCCGTCGTTCGGTCGTTGTCTATGTTAACGTAACAAATGCCTAAAAAGGATAGCAAGATAGGAGTATAATTTGAATATTATCTTATGCCCGTATTGCCGTTTAGAGATGATACGTTTGCAACTCCCATTTTTCCAAGAGAGAAAGATATATAGGATTTCTCTTATGACAAAGAGTAACGTAACTATTCAGAAAGATTTGCCAGGACAAATCTAACTATTTGGTGGTGGGGGAGATAAAGAAAACAAAACAAATATTTTATTTACAGTAATTTCCCCATCAGTTTTGAAATTCAGGCGGTATCCATTCCTTATTAGATCCTTGCTAACAGACATCTGATCAATCCCCAATGACCTCTTATTTTTTATTGTGTAAAGAATACATTTTAATTCATCCCGGTCGGTGTGTGACAAGTAAAAGGAATCTGTAATATTATTTTGAATGTATGATAAAGATGATCAGCATGTTCGCATGTTCGCTGCATTGCCGAAATTTATGGAAATTTTCCAAACTATAAATTCTACCCAATCTATATTTTCTTGTTCTCTTTTCTTTTCTAAAGGATAAAGTAACCAAAACTTATTCATGGTCTGTTAAGCCCTATGGAATTACAGAAACATCATTGTTTTCAGAAGTAAAGTTCAAACAAAAATAGTCGATGATGCTACGGGAATAAGGTGAAATACGGGTTGGTTGTTTAACAAGCATTGGAAGATCAAACGAGAGTAGCAAATTTTTTAAATTCTGGGTTTGGATGTAATCGGCCATATAATTAACATTAAAATCCCCACACAGCATAATCTTGGAATTGGACGAAACCTCGAAGAGCAATACCTCTAGAGACCCCAAGAACTCCCTCACATCACCACCTGGGGGTTGATAAATAGAGATCAGATGTATATTAAAAATCCTACTATAAACAATAGAAAATTCAAACCTGCTCTCAGTTAAAAGGTGATCATATTTACTGATATTGATTAAAGAAAAGGATTCCAAAAATTTATTATTTATTAAAATAATTGTGCCTCCGTGACCCCTTTCCTTTCTAGAATAGGAACTGACAACGGAGTAATTGGGAATATAGCAAGATTCTTCTGGCTTAAGCCAATGTTCAGCCAGCAACAAAAAATCAGGCGAGCCGAGAGTCTCTACAAAAATAGTTAAATTCGTCTTTTTTATTTCGTATACACTGTACTTTGAGAAGCAGAAGTGAAACACAACTACTGTCTTGTTTGTGTTTTAAGTTGTCTATAATAAAGAGATCTGTAATCTATGAAAGTATAAAGGTATATAACCACATTCCAAATAGTTTAAAGCACTTTAATTTAAAACGTTTTAAAAGAGAAGTCCGGGCATTGCTGGTTGGTAAGGCTTACTATACACTTGAAAATGAAAAATATCTAGTGCTCATATACACTACCTATACACACTGCTTTTTTTTATTTATTCATGGGCAAAGTGCCCATTACAAGAGTTTCAACAGTTTCCTTACACTATAACTTAAAAAAATAAATAAAGTCTCTCAAAAGTTAAAACCTTTAAAACAAATGGAGGCCAAAATGACATACCTAGACTAGCTAGGCATATGCATAACAAACAAAAGTATACAATATACAATAAAAATTAAAACTTGAAGATGTCTAAGTAGAAAGTATAGACTAGAAAATAAGGGTTGATATTGACTCTATAAGTGGGTAATTGATCAGAGATTTCGTTTTATTTGGTTGACACTAGTATTGAAAATATCTAGTCTAATTTGATTGGCTGCCGCCATTGCACAATTTATTGTGTTATGCTGACCATAAACTGTGTTATGAAATTCAAGTTTAAATGTGTTCATTGTTCTAAAGTCTCTGACAGGAACATTTATACAAACTGAAGCTAGCAATTCAGGCGAATAAATTTCGTTATTAACAAGTTTGTAAATACGTATCAAAATCACACTTTTTATTATTTTTAAAATAATACTCTCTTTATTCTTTATCACTGTATACAAAGTCAAGCCAAAGTCAAAATAAGCTTTATTGTCAAAAGACATGACATCTGGTCGACAAAGTATAATCACAATAGTAATAACATCTAACAATAATGTAAAAGTTGGTAAAAAATTGAAACATTGAACACACTAAACTACTCATAACTTTACAACTAATAAATCTATACAATTCAACGCTCAATGATTAACGAACTGCAACACACGTTCTGCCCCTGCTTATATCCAATTGCATATCTATCGGGACTATTTGCGCCCGCGCGCTTCTGTATTATTCTCGGCCCAGCCACACTATATTGGGAATCTTCTCGATAGGTGATGAGTCATATGGAAATAATGTAGACGCGGCAAGCTTAGTTGTATAGGGTAGCACAAAAACATACAGATGGTCGCTAGCCGTGACATTGGCTCCCTCTTAAACTTGATCGTTCCGATCAGTTACTTCATTTCCCTGATAGTTTTGCTTCTGGACCTACTTTGAATCCTATACACCCCATCATTAATTCTTCTGATGCCTGTATAGGCATCCGTTACTGGCATTAGCTTGGGGGATCTTCCTTTGCGGATTATACAACCAGACTGTATCGTTCATCTGGAATCCCATAGAGTTAGCTTTGAGCTAATATCGAGTCTTCATTCAGTCACTAGCGATACGTTCAAATGGTAGTCCCACATTATACTGTTTCATCTTCCCCCTAGATCTTGTTTTGGGTCCTTGACTTCCGGCACAGGTTGAACACTACCGGCACCATGATTTCATATCCTGGCAGTAGTTGACTCAGTAAAAGCTGTCGCGAATCTTGTCAGTCGTTTTGTTCACTCCGAGATGATTAGCACCAGACTTTCCATTATGGACTTCTTCCACTCTTTATTTGTACCACTAACTCCGTATTCACTACTTTTCCATCGGCACTTTCCCAGGCTCGTTTAAGAAGTCCATTTTCAACTACCAGGGAGTCCCACTGAGCCCACAGAGCTTTAAAAGTAAATCCCTTAGTCGAAATATATCTCCAGCTTGGTCTTGGTTGACGTTCTTCCTTAGCTTTTAGCAATAATGCTATTTTACTATCCTCAAGCTGATTTGTTGTTAAGGTGCTCTATGGTCCACTGCTGATCAACCTTAAACTTGATCTGCCTAATGGGAGCGATTCCTTCCTGTTGATCTATTCTTTAGCAATGTTTATACTTATACTCTCATGGTCTTCTGGATAAAGCATCAGCATTATTATGCAATCTGTGCTTAACTGTAGTTATATTGTTGTAACTCTTTCTGACTCGACTTTGAGCTCCTAGCGTTTAGAGATCTAGACCGTAGTTGTACTCGACAGGCTTCCTTGAAATGTCCGGTGCTGCCACATCTATAGCACTTATTTGCAACATTTCGGGTACGTGGCTCATCTTCTACTGACTCCCGGAATCTTTATACTCGAGAGTCTCTTTTGAAATGCCCAGTCCTGTCTCACAATACATGCAATATATACAAGGGTCCCGGAATCCATTAGGTCTACAGATATGTTTAAATTAGGAAAAAGTTGCGTCCCACTAGCTGAGCTATACAATATGATGTTATGAAATTTGAAAAATTCCGAATACTTCTGAAAATATTTGGAGAAAAAAAAACGAAAGCGATTTTGGTTTTTTTTTACTTTATTTGGAAACATAAGATAAAATAAATTTCACATTCTTATTGCTATTTTTGCAGCTCTACAAGCCGACATTCTTACATTTTCAATTCGACGTTTCGTTTCTTTGCAACCATCATCAACTTAATTTTTTAACCATGAGTGGTTATTAAATTATTTGCGAAATATTCCCTATTATTTCGTGAATTGTGGAAAGAAGCCCGACCTTGTTTAAAGCACATGTGGTGTGTTACTTGAGTGGGAGATCATCAAGAGCATCTTCTATTTAATTCTTTAAAAATTGCCCATATCTCTCGGGATTGAGTGTTCCTTCGTAAAATATGGTTCCGATGATTAGGTTTGTACAAATACCACGCCAGACATTTGTTTCAAAGCGATTCTAGTAACTACATATTCGAAATAGATTTTAATATTTCATTGAACAATAATGACGATTTTTTCTATTAGGTATACCGTTATTAGAAAAATTACTTTCGTCAGCCCAGAGGGTTTTATGAGGAAATTGCGGATTTCCTTCGCATTGTCTGGTGAATCACTTGCAAAAAGTCATTCTTTGCTCTTTATCTCCCGTGCAAAGCATGGCAGATGCGGTATT
Source organism: Pissodes strobi (assembly GCA_016904865.1). Taxonomy (NCBI): domain Eukaryota; kingdom Metazoa; phylum Arthropoda; class Insecta; order Coleoptera; family Curculionidae; genus Pissodes; species Pissodes strobi. The sequence continues at coordinate 321,610 of MU182503.1, read as the reverse complement.
TATACAGGTCTATCCTTCTCTAGGAAGAATTCATTAAGCCACTGTTTTTGAAATAGTACGAAGTAGTATGGAATCAATCTTATTCTACAGCCAGCAACACTGTCATCGCCTGGTCAGGGTCATGATTTTTTCCGATGTAACACTGGTTTGTCAAATGCGCCTGCTCTCTTAAGTTTGTAACTAACTTTTTAAAAATATATCCACCCGGGACGCGGTTCAGGAAATTTTTGAGAATAACGCATCTCTACTTGTGCACAATTTTTGTGATATAACAACAAATCATGTCAAATTATTCTTCGTTAAAATAACGTGACATTTCCCTTATTTTTATAATGCAATACAACAGTTTAAAAAGTATCGTTAATATACCTTATAAAAATGTTTCAAAATTTGAACTGGTGTAATTTGTATATTGTTGTAGCCTCTGAACCCGCTCCAGATAAACTGGACAGCTGTATGGTTCATATCTTCGGACTTAGATCTTATATAATTAGGACAATCATATGAATTGGAACTACATTTTTGAGAATTGTGAGCATCTCCACACTTATGTGGAATACTTAGCAATGTGTCCAAATAGGCAGTATTTGAAACACATAGCAACGTTGATGTACTCGTTCACATAGGCTGGACAAAGGTCAAACTTAAGGTTACTGTTTCTGATAAGCCACTTGAACCTTGAATCCTTCTGGGGATGTCTGCGAAATCATTTTTTTTTTGGTATTATTTCTACATTCCTTCTTTGTAATAAATTTTAAAAAAATTTCAATGTCTACCAAATAATGTGACATATCATTTTCACTGATACATTTCATTGGTAAAGTCCTTAGATATATATCACAGACCTAGGGTCTGTGATATATACCTTAATATATGCAAGTTATTACCATTGGGTCCGTATTTCTCATATTTTTATCTCAACATTTTCGTTTGAATTGGATAGACTTTCGCTTAGTTTTTTTATTGCTCTTCATTATGACATTCCACAATTAAACTTCTATTTTGTAATTGTTTCCTTTTTTATTTTCTGTCATGTTTGTAGATTTCATATTTGTTTTAGCTTCCTGTAGTACTACCCTAGAGTCGTTTTGTCCTTTAGTCTTAATTATTCTTTCATATTTTAATTTTTTTAGAAGGGGGTATTCCAGTTTGCGGTATTATTACAAGCTGCAGCATATTTTAAGATATCGCAAAAAGACAGTTGTTTGTGGTTTTGCTAAACTTTGAACTGGACTCAAGGGATGTTGCTTTGGCATTAATTAATTTGTCCAATTTTAAATGCTAACATAGCAACATGGTTGTGAATCACAAACAGGGGAATTAATATTTTGCGTGTGCCTTGATTCATTAAGCTCACCAGATCTTTCTATGTTTTGCAGGCAATCAAGGAATTCATTTAAGATTTCCCCTACTGACTTACCATTAGCAGAACTTGTTATCTATGTTCTGAGGATTAAGTTTCTTTTAATAATCAGAATCAGAATCAGAATTTTATTCATAATATTACACAAAGTGCTTTTACATGTCAATAAAAATATAAAAACATGAAAGTTTACAATGTAGACAGTCACGGCTAGAAACTTCACATAAAAATACATTTTAAAATTAAATATACTTACAAATTACACTCAAAATACATTTTAAAATTCATATGTAAAGAAAACCATTATAAAACAGAATACAAACACAATACAAAATATTACATCAAGTCATTAAAACTGTTATTAAGATAGTCATCAAATGAATAGAACGCCTTTAACAACAAATAACGTTTCACTCTATCTACAAACTGACTCTCTCCCATTTCCCTTATGTGTACTGGAAGCACATTATAAAATTTTACACAGTAGAAGTCAGTGCCCCTCCTGGCCCTTGAGAGCCTGTGAAACCCAGGGAGTATGTCACCCGCATTTCGGGTAGCATAGTCATGGATGTCACTGTGAGCGGAAAAAGTAGTAATGTTGGCCTTGATGTGCATTAGGCAATTAAGAATATACAGTGATGGAAAGGTAAGTATTCGAAGGTCCAGAAAGCTCTGTCGACAACAGTCTCGCCATCCCAATCCCGCAATAATACGCACGCACCTGCGTTGCAGTTTAAAAACTTTAGTTACGTGGGCGCTGTGACCCCAGGTAAGAACAGCGTACGACATATTGGAGGCAAAATACCCATGATAGGCCGTAATTAGCGTTGACACAGACACGCAACGTGAAAGCACCCTAATCAAGTGAGTCACGCGCGATAATTTACCACAGAGCCTCAACACATGCTCCTCTCAGGTTAGTCTCGAATCAAGGAACACACCAAGGAACCTCACGTGAGGATCACAGGGAATATCAGGATTGTTTAGCCTTAGTGTGAAGTTTAGGTTCTGAGTCTTTGATGCATTGAGACTCAAGCGATTTACCAGACACCAGTCCAGTATATTGGACTGCGTGGCGCCAACAATATCGACCACGGGGTCAGTTGGGTGATACTTTATTATGTCGGTTCTATCATCTGCGAATAGTATTAACTTTGAATTGTTTTGAACATTTGACAGGTCATTTATATAGATTAAAAACAATAATGGACCCAATACCGACCCCTGTGGTACACCACACTCAACTGGCCCCTTATGAGATAGACTGCGGTTGTAGGAAACATACTGAGTGCGCTCGGAAAGATAAGATTTAAGAAGAGATATGCTTTTGATGTCAAGGTTATAATACAGAAGCTTCCGCAGTAGAATGTCATGCGACACACAGTCGAATGCCTTTGTGAGGTCATAAAAGGATGCATAGGTGTCTAAACCCTCCTCCATACCTTCCGTTATGTGATCGGTAAGTGTGGTGGATTTTTTATTACGCCAGTGTGGTGGATTTTTTATTGCGAAATCAAATTGACCCTGGAAAAATAAGTTATTTCCCTCAAAAAAGTCATTTAGTTGATCTTTTAAGATGGATTCAAAGATTTTAGAAAAAATTGGCAATAATGATATTGGGGGATAATTGGTAACATCATCAGGAGACCCTTTGCCTTTGAAGATTGGGACCACCTTAGCACTCTTAAGGGCTGAGGGAAAAATCCCATCATTAAGACAAAAATTAATTAGTCTGGTTAACGGCAAGATCAGAAGCTCCCTCAGTGTCTTGATAATCCTTGTGTTGAGATCATAACAGTCTTTACTTGTACTATTTTTTAAGCCTAAAAAGTTGTCCCTTACTTTATTAAAGGTTGTTGTTTTAAAGGAAAACAAAGCATTATTAAATGAGTTAGGCAGAAAGTCTTGAAAGGTTTTGTCTGTGGCTGGTAAACCAGCTATAACCTCATCAGCGATATTTATAAAAAAGTTATTAAACGTATGAGCATTCAATATCTCAGAGAGTTGGGAAGTTGATGAGGCCGTGAAGGTCTTCAATATGTCCCACATAGCCATCCGCGGATTGGCAGAGTTAACTATATATGCATCATATGCTGATTTTTTAGCATTGCATATTTCAGCTCTGTATGACTTTTTATAATTATTGATCTCCTCCTTTGTTACTAAGATAGGATTCCTCCTGTTAACAGAGACCAGACTGTGAAGCCTGTCTCTCATATCACGAAGCCTGCCATTAAACCAGTTCACTGTAACGCTCCTCCTCCCGCTGGCCACCCACTTCGACTTAAGTGGAAAACAACACTCCGCAGCGCCAGCAATAACATCCAGAAAACGGCGAAACCTTTCTTCAACAGATACCTCAAGGTTGTAAATAAAATCCCAGTTGACCCCCTCAATTGTGCTGTACATTCGAAACAACCCCCCAGCTGTCACGGGTCTATAATTTATTCTAATTTTGGACTGTTTATGTGAACATACAGTGTCAAACCTGAAAACAATACCATCATGATCTGATAAATGGTGTAAATTGAATGGTTCAGAACCAGAACAATTTTGAGCGATATTAGTGAACACATTGTCCAGACACACATCGCCTCTGGTGGGAAAACCCACAGTACCATGTATCCCATATGCCTCGAAGAAGTTGCACAGCTCCACCGCCTTACTATCTTGTGTGGAAAAATGGACATTGAAATCGCCTGTTATAATTGTATTTAGTGATAGATTCATACAATCAAGAACGGTTGCCAAAATTTCCAAAAACCTGTCAAAGTCTCCAGTGGGGGACCTGTAAATAGTAATGAGCTGTGTCGCAGAATGCTTTAAAAATACACCCGCTGCTTCGCAGTTCAACTCCTCTGAGAACCTGCAAATATTAAGTTCGACAAAATCAGTGTCATCCCGCAAGTAGACAGCCACACCCCCATGACCCCTCACAGACCTGCAAAAGCTAGAAGCAGCCCTGTATCCTTCCAGTGCTATCACTGAAAATTCATCTGAGTTTAGCCAGTGCTCATTTATACAAAAACAATTAAATACATTATCCCTGAGGACTATCTCAATTTCAGACAATTTATTACGAACACTCTACATATTTGCATGTATCACAGATATTCTACTCCTGCTTGGTACCCCGTACACAGAGCCATTAGTCTTAGGGGAAACCTCATGGTTCACCGCCGTTCTAGTTTGTAGAGTATCCTCTATTTTAGCCCCTTCTGAGGCGCTATCCTCTTTAAGTTTAAAAATTTGTTCACATAAATACCTTTGGGCCATAGATTTGCATCCATTATTGTTTTTTGCTCTACATCCGGCACTCCAACCCTGAAGGAACTGTGGTTTCTATGTTTCGTCCTTAGTAACTCGCAGGAACAATCTTCGATCCCATTGTTTTTTTTAAATATTGTTGGATTTGGTCTGTAGTCGTCGACTTATCCAGTCCCGACACAAAGAACCATGTATACTTTGTGATATTTGCAGCCTTCAAATCACTGTTATCCTTTGTTCCCATAACTGGGGCGGGTCTCAAACTTTTATCGAAATTAGGTTTTCTCCTTTTACGTGAGATTACCGTTTTCCATTCCTCATTTTTCGTTTTTTCTAGATTTTCAGCTTCTAGACTCTTGTTTGGGATGGCATGATTGTCTGGCAATGTTGACATTTGCGGATTTGGATTGAGGTTATGTTGTCCATGCTTCTTATTTTTATCAGTTCGAGTGGCGTTGCCACAGCTTTTAGATTTGTCATTTTGGATTTCACCATTAAAAACCGCAGTTTTGTCGTAGTTTCGCTTCTCGCCATCTATTGGTGGATTTATTACGCTGTTTTCTGCCTTGCGCTCTTCCTTGGTTTCCGTTGCCACGGCTATCAGCCCGGAGATTGGTGGAATCTCAGGAATGTGGCTTGGAATGTTGGGGCCATTTGGCTTTAGGGTTTCATACCTTTCCTTCCAAAGTTGGCAATTTTCCTCCAGAAGTAGGTTTTTCTGTTCTAGTTCGCTCAGCAGCTTCTTAAGACATGTAATTTCCAAACTTGCGAGGTTATCGTTTCCAACCTCCAAGTCGACCTCACGACACACAACACTGCCATCGTTGATAATTTTTAACTTTCCTGCCCAATTCCTATAGGAATTATGGAAAATACTTTTGCAGTTTACGCACACTACTATCGAAGTTTTTTTCTTAGAGCACTTAAAAACTGATTTTTGTTCAGGCGAATCGCTTATTTGACGTTCTTGCGCCGCCATCTTGAAAATATGTTTATATCCAAGGAGATGGGCTTGAACCGGATCTCGTTTTTTTCCTGAGAATTGATGTGAGCAAAGTACATTAACGCTTTTGAATTTGATGGTGGTTTTATCACGGAATTAAGGACCCAAAAATTATTTCCGAGTTCAAATGCGACATCCGTGCTAAAACTTCAAATGAATTGCCTGCTATCATTGCTATATTGTGATCCCTTTTTTATTGTTGAGATGACCCATATTTCATCTTGATATCTGTATTCAGTGTACTGTTTCTGATTTTATTGATTTCATAGCGTGATATCTGGGTTTTAGAAATTCCTTTATAAATTCCAATGATTTTCATACACCCAAAAAAAATGCACTTCTGACTTCTGGTAAAGGTATTTGATTTTATCCATTATTAGTATTATTATCACCACCACTATTCAAATTCACTTATTGCCTTTTTGGTTTTTACACTTCTGGTTGCTACTCTGTTTCGGAAATTTGGAGTTAATATTGCAGTAGTAGAATCACATATAAGATATGCGCTTCCATTTTGAGGTTCATTATCATCTCTTCCAATCAGTTCTTGTTTTGTAGAAAAGAGCTGTCGTCCTCTTTTTATTGAATATATGATACTTACCTTGCCTTCTTTGTTTTTTTTTTGGAAATAGCTTGCCCCATTTACCGAAACAGAGATTAGTACCAATGAGTTTACTTACATCTGTGATTTATTGTATCAATCAGTTTTTTGTCTTTGGTGTTTGGGTTAGTGTGATGGATTGCTCGTTGAGCTGTGTATGATAGAATTAATAATGTCTATTTCCTGTGTATTTACAGACCTCCTGGAAGTAGAATTGATCAATTCCTGTATATATTGGAAATGTTTCTCTCACTCTCACTCTTACCTAATACAGACATTTTGTTGGCAGGGAATCTTAATATAAATGAATTAGATAATTATCTATAATGTAATTACTCAACACAGAGAAAAAGTTGTTTTGCTTCAATCTTTAAACTTTAAAATGTTGATTATGGATCCTACCCGTATTACCGAAATTTCAAGTACCTTAATTGATTATTTTTTTGTGAATTTTTGGGATAAGCACCTTTGTGAAGCGAGGATTTTACCTTCGGGTTTGTCAGATCACGAGGCAGGTTATTTAACCATACAGACTAAAAAAACTAGACAAATTAGAAGGGGACGAATTTATAACAGGCCCAGTTTTAATAAATTTAGAACGGAATGTCAAATAATAGATTTGAGTTCAATGGAGACATTTTCGGACCTACTTTGATTTTTTTAGTTTTAAAATTGCTGAATTGTTTAACAAACATTTCCATTAAAAATAATACACAAAAAACCTTGGGTTACAAAGGGAATAAACACTTCGTCTAAGAACCTAAGAACTTTGCACACTCTTGAGAAGAACCTTCCTACTGAGTTTCTGAAAACCTATTATAATAAATATAAAATAGTATACAGAAGGGTGGGAAAAGCGCTTAAAAAAATTCTACAGAATTCATAATACAAAAGCTAAAAGATTGTTAACAGTTTAAGGGGCAGTAGTGAAAAAACTTGTGAGGCTAAGTTGGATCCCAATGTATTTAATAGTTTCTATTGGTCAGTGGTAGAGAGGTTAATGTTTGGGGTGTCAGCAGATGTGGATCCTATGAGATATCTGAAACATGTTTCTGTTCCAGATTCTGTTTGCCTTTGCCACATAAATATTAATGAAATTAAGATTATATTTAAACATTCATCAGGAATTGATAACCTTTCATTTAATATATTTAGCAGCTTGCCTGACTGTTTGCTGAAGGTGCTTGTTAAGTTTATAAATTTGTCGTTTGATGCATGTACTGTCCCTGAGTGTTAGAAGACTGCTCTGTTGAGGCCTATTTTTAAGGGGACAACACTGATGATCCATCATGTTATTGCCCTATATCATTACTACCAACGCTCCGGGTGGACGCGGTTCCTAAGATAGTGAAAAAACTTGTTAAGTCTAGGATGGTCTATTTTCTTCAGAGGCATAACTTGCCTTTGAAGAAACCCGCTTGGGTTCCAAGGCATGAGGAGCACTAGTGAAGCAATGTTCAACTTCCTGCAAAGGCTGTACCTTGGACTGAATGAAGGGGAGATCGCGGCAGAGGTCTTTTGTGATTTCTCCAGAGTCTTCGATTGTGTAAACTAAGATATTACTTGTCAAACTGTCTCGTTATGGATTTAGGGATAACACTTTGAGCTGGCTTCAGTCTTAATTGAAAAACAGATGGTCCCCTGCTGTTTTTGATTTACATCAATGACCCAGCTTACATCAGCACTAATGCATCATTTACATCAATTACGCTGATACTAACCATCTTGTTAAAGTGATCTTAGAAGAGACAATTAGTGAAGATTTTCTCAAAGTAAAGCAATAAACTAACTTTTAATATCTCTAAAACGAACTTAATTGCCTTTAAGTGAGCGGTCACAAACATAAATTTATATGATGAACCACTTATTAATAAATAATGTTCCAAGTTTTTGGGCTTATTTGAAATTTGAAGAACATATGGATAATAATAATAATCCGGTTTTATAGCGTTCTTCGCCTTCCAGTTCCCAGTTTTCACTGCCCTCTGTCCATCTAGTCCCGAGGACGTAAATCCCGCTCTGACATGGCTTTCTGGACTCCATGAGTCCATGTCACCTTTGGCCTGCCACTTTTTCTTCTCTCCGTAGGTACTCAGTTTAATATAGCTTTTGGGATTCTCTCTTCTGGCATCCTCTGTATGTGTCCATACCAGCACAATCTCTTGGGACTGGCATAGCGGAGTTCATATCGATACCTGCGAAAAATCTTGCATCAGCATGTCATGCGTTGATGATGGTTCGTGATGAATTGGATCAGTGACATTGCAAGGGATGTATACTTTGCACTTGTGCAGTCGCATCTCAGATATTACGTTAAATTCTGGGCTTTTACCAATGTTTAACTTATTAATTCAGTTTTTACTTTGCAAAAACGGGCTGTTTGACTTTTGTGTGGAGTCGGCTCTAGGGAGCACTGCCGGCCCAGCCTCTGTTTATCCGAGAGGAAATTCTTACTATGACTTGTATTTTTATTTTGCTGTCGGTAGACATGGTTCACACAAAATATAAAGGTTCTATTAACAATAGTGACGCCAGGAGCTAGCTTCAACAGCAACAATTTGAGTTTGTGCATCCTAAGAAGTGCATTCACAGAGAATTCTATAATGAGGGGATACAAATGGCCAATATATCTCGTGTCGATCTCTCTTTGCGAAAGCCGTATTGGTTATCGCTACTTATTCTGTTGGTCTCGAGGTACTTGAGTAGTGGCTGATTGATTACACGTTCCATGACTTTGGAGATTATTGGAAGCAAGGCAATTGGGCGATGGTTTGAGGACGTGCATTTCTTGCCTTTTTTTGGAACAGGTTGTACTCGAGCGTCTTTCCAAGAAGATGGGTAAATCCCAGGAAGTGAGCTGCAGCGGCGTTGCCATAACTCTTAAAAGGTATTCCCACAAGTAAGTGCACCCCGAAAATAACAAAAACTCGGGGATGTAAACAACTGCCTGTTAATACATATGGTAATTTAATATGACATCAAAATGGCGCCTTGCCACATAATACTGGACAAGTTATACTAACGTTCTTTATAATAGATAAAAATGTGGATAATTTAACTGTTGATCTCTCGGATTTTATTGTGGGGCTAGTTAAAAAACACAATTTTTTCCAATACAAAGAACCACGCAGGTTTTAGAAGGAATGTTATGCCAGGTGATGAATGATTTAAATAAACATTTATCGCACTGTACCTACACAGCTATTCACAATGTATGAAAAATGTTCAGAACTTCATATTAAATCAAGGAGGCTATATTGAAAGCACAACTTGCAGACTTGTAACCAACTAACAATATTAGAATTTTTGTAAATGTTTCGTTCCACTCGTCTTACTTTTGACATAAGTGATTTCGTTTATTTTAATAGTTTTACAGCATTTATTATTGTCATAGGTATTAACCTATCTGGAAACTTTCTTTGATATTCATTACACACTATTGAAGCACTCTTTCCATTTAAATGAAATAATTGAATCATATCGAGTTTTCTTTGTTCAGAATAACATATTAATTTTAAATTTTCGAATGCTTATATTTTGAAAATGGGTGGATGAAATAAGCAAACTAGATATATTTGAAATCAGGAAAAATAAATCTTTGTAAATATAAAATAATATGCAGGTTATTTAAAAAAAACGACAATCTGTCAAAATTTGGCATTTGCAGGAATAGTTGTAACATTTTTGATGGGGAATTTAAGCGAAGTTGTTAGGAAAAAATCTCTTTTATTTACCAGTTTTCAAATGACCCTCTAAGTGGGTGCAGGGGTGCTTTAATATATGGGAAACCCTGTACGTTTTGAAAATTTGAGTGACTAGTGACTACTTATTATCTGTAAAAATAACTAAATTGTTGTAGCGAAAGTTAGCGAAATATTAATTGATTAATTATGTATGGCGTTGGGCGCGATTTTGTAATGAAATACTAGTTATTCGCTAACTGTATACTACTTTTCATAACCATAAGAATTTTTTTTAGTAAATGATATTCGTTTTGAGAGTCGTTTTTTTCTTTACGGTTTTTTTTTCTTCAGGGGGTAGGTTGTTTCACTTAATAACAGTAATTTTTTTGGGCGCCAGAATTCCTAGAGACAATGCGAACTGAATATGAATACTTAAATATGAATAAATATAAAGATAAATATATCAGAAATTTGCCCTTGCAATTCCCAGTGTCTCACAGACCTCTATCCTGCGATAAGTTAAAGACGTAAATTCCAAAACAACATTATATTAATTATACAATTAAATTACAAATATGATTGATGAAATTATTTGAAATGGAGTTTATCGATATAATTAAATTACAAATATAATTGATGAAATTATTTGAAATGAAGTTTATCTGATGAATAAATTGACTAATGCCCGGTTTCTGAAGTACCAGATATCTAGTGTATAAAGTTATGAAGCCTATAATTACTATGGTTACAATTGTATTAACAATCGTCATAGGAAATATTTGAAGAATAAAGTTATCCATACTTTAAGAAACTGGGCATTAGTAATGAAAATTAAAATTAATGTGAAAGATTAAAAATATTAATTGTGAAAGATTAAAAAATGCAATTTGTCTTTACAATATGTTTACCTTCTGACTGACTAATACTTAGCTTCGTCCAATAATTATTCTGTAACCATGCGATCGTATTGGGACCTCTACTGGAACCGTTTCTGCCTGTTCCCAAGTTAGTATCTGTTGGGTTTATCGAGGACTTATTTGGTTCACGAAGTATTGGTTCCCTCAGAATAGCTCAGTACAGCAAGTAGACGAACACCTGCTACTTGCCAAGCAAGTTGTTTTCTTCAGCCAGTAGTGTTGGTTTTTAACATGAAAGGAGAAATAAACTAGACCAATGTATATTGCTAATTAAATAATATTCAAGGAAATATCATGTGGACATCAGTGACAATGTTAAACATATGATGAAGCAATCTACAAGTTGAAAATTCAGTGGTAAAAGCAGATATAATCAGAAACTTAAATGTTAAGTTGAGCAGACAATAAGCAAAAATTATAAATAATTACTGTTACTCAAGATATCCTTTTCTTTACTTTAAAATATAAAATTCAAAAGAAAATGATGATTGAAATATAAAATTCAAAAGAAAATAATGGAATGACGTTACAATTCACTGACTCTCGGTAAATTTAAATAAAAGGTAACTTTGAATTTGATAATAAATAGAGAAATAGAGCAATTACTATTACTTTTATTTAGGCCCTTGGTACATAAACGAAAATTGAGCCCAATTGCGCCTCAATTTAATTAAAGATGAAGATAATGTAATCACTACCTCGCATTCGAGATAGAAATTTAGATAAAAGATAAAACCAGATAAATTTACATATGCGAGATTAACCTCTCATAAATGCAAAGTAATGGCGGTACATCAGAATTGAGACTAGACAGGGCAAGTGCTACTTGCTTAAATGAGCCTAAAAAGAAAAAATATTAAAACCAGCAATACTATGAGGGAAAATTCGGAGAAATTCTACTGAAAATTCAATTTACTACTTTTGCAGGAATATATGGAACTTACTCCGAGAATTAACCCAAATAATCAGTGGCGGCTCGTCATAAGGGGCCAAGGGGCCATGGCACTACCCAGCGACTCTTAATATTTCGAGTTTAACTGCCAAAGATATTTTTTCTATTTTTTAATATATATTTAACCGTAAATAAAATGTATCTAATAAATAAATAATATTCATCTTATCCCCAATGGACAATAATAATCTATCGACTCTGATAATGTTAGTCCTCGAAAAATGTAATGATTTCCCGATAATTGGGCTATCCGAGGCAAACGCGCGGCGGCCTCGTCTTCAACAGCAAATTGCCATGGAGAGGTCAAATGAGGTCACGAACATTTTGTAAATGGCATTGAAAATTTTAATAATAAAGTAATTGAATAATTTGCAACCAAAAAAGAAAAAAGAATGGACTATGGATATATCAGAAACTGTAGATCTAAAATTATTAGTATTAAGAATGTACCAAGTGGTCCAATTTTGTACGCGTGTGTAAATACTGTAAATAGTAATTTTTGTAATATTTTGTTGTTAATAATTGACCTATGATTTATGGAAACTGCAAGTACTTTCAGCATTAATTTTTGGGGTTATCCTGTAAATTTAATTAATTTAACAACTTTTTGATAAGTTTTGAGTACTTTCTTGTCAAAATTTGGTATAATCTGGGATAGTGTTAGTTTCGCGGCAAAACGAGTTAGAAACTCAAAAAATAGTAGATATGTAATAGAAAAGTATCCATTTTTCAAATTACAATAATTACAATGAGCCATCAAAAAAAGGTTTTCCGAGGTGCGTTTTTTAACGTCTTTTGAATAAAACTTTGGGCGTGGCATCCCAAAAATTTTCCAATAATGCTTGGTAAAATCCGTTTTGTTCGCTAGTGGAAGTCGTGTTTTTTTAACGATTTTTGAGTAAAAATTGGGCGTGACAACCTCAAAATTTTGCGGGTTAGCCTCCGGCCATGCCTGCGGCGAGCTGTTTCGTAGAATTATATTTTGGCACCATCTTGCCCAAAAGTCAGGAGCCGCCACTGCAAAGAATAGTGTTCAATTTGAATGAAAATACGTAAAAAATGTGCGTGACCACTGAACGATAAAATAATTACGTTCTCCCTAAATTTAAACCAAGCCTCTTTCGAATTACATGAATTTGATTAATCAGAGACGCAAATATTCACCAATAAATCGGTATTATTACCCAAAAGGTCACAATAATTGAAAAAATATTGAAAATATATGAAGGGCACAGGGGAAAAACGATCTACGTCACATTTTTTATGGGAAACTTTTTTATTATTGATTTCACAGAAAATTTTATTCTTGAAAAAAGTTGGTGCTTGGAAAAAACTAATTTTGACAATGCTAAATTGAGGATTAGTTATACAGGGTACTTAAAAACAAAAATGATGTTTAAAAAAAACAAAAACTTTGGAATATCGGAAAACCTACTACAGAAAAAAATAAAGCTCCTATTAAGATAAAAATAAAAGTCAAATACCATTTTTTCCAAAAGGGCATCGTTGCGGAAAAAATAAGGACAAAATTAAGAAAAAGAGGGGTTTTTCAATCATTGATATGGATTTTCTCCGCAACGCTGCACTTTTGGAAAAAATGATATTTGACTTTTATTTTTATCTTAATAGGAGCTTTATTTCTTCTGTAGGTTTTCCGATATTTCAAAGTTTTTGTTTTTTTAACCATCATTTATGTATTTTTAAGTACCCTGTATAACTTATCCTTAATTTAGCATTGTCAAAATTAGTTTTTTTTCAAGCACCAACTTTTATCAAGAATAAAATTTTCTGTGAAATCAATAATAGAAAAGTTTCCCATAAGAAATGTGACTTATATCGTTTTTCCCCTGTACCCTTCATATGCTAATTAAAAGTGGAATATAACAATGGTAATTTCTTGCTTTAGTCAAATAGGACTAAACGAATCATAAACAAATATTAATTATGTATTTAAAAATGAAATAATTAGTTAAATATATTGCAAGATAAATTACATATTTCAAGATTAAAAACCAATACTTACCCGTCAACGTCTCATCACAAGATAACCTCCCCGTATTCAAAATTCAAGACGTTGGACAAAATTATGTTTGCCGATGTTTTGTTGGCTAATTTATAACATGTGATTAACACTATAAACCACGTAGCGTCAAGTAATAGAAATACCCAATATTAAATATAGTAATCTATAGTAAAATAAATTCACAAATTGTAGGTACAAAATAGCGTACTAGCACTTCTAAAATCGTTATTCGCACGAAATAAACCCATTCATGAATAGATGTCACTGGCGACTTAAATATTAAATATTGAGAATCATTTGGAATTGAATTGAAATTTTAGTGTAGCGGAATAAGCATATATTCCGTTACATTGTTATGTATTATATATACACTGCTCGACAATTGAAGTGGATGTTACAAGATGTAAAAAAAATGTGCATGTATATTTCAATTAATTAAAGGTTAGATATGTTAAACAAAAAGTCTATTCATTGACGATATTTGACAATCAAAAAAAGAAAATAAATCAATTTTCAATGAGAAGAATAAGTAAGTAAAAAAATTGAAAAATGTAAGTAAAGTAACAATAATAAAATTGTTTTATTGCAACGCTTTATAAACATTTTAATACCTTGTTGGACTACCCCTGGCTCGTAATGCTGTTACTCTGTTTGGAAGAGTCATTATTAAATTATTGATAAAGTGTTCCCAAATTGCTTACAACTCATCTGCCAATTGTGGTAAAGTTTGAGAAGGCCGCAGCAATCGGTTTAACTGCCTGGACATTTCGGTCCAAACGTGCTCAATGCAATTCATTTCCAGTGAACACGGTGGCCGCTTCATTCTCGTAAGTCGTAATCCCATGATATTCTATCTGGTCGTTTACAATTTTCGCGCGGTGGGGACGGGCATTATCATCAATAAAACACCTATTGCAGCAGCAATTGGTACAATTATCGGCTCTATAATCCTGTCGCGACATTTTACGGCAGTCATTGTTTTATTAATTAGAACTACTAAGCCATTGCGGCCATTCTAACATATACCTTCCCAGACACAAATTCACCTCTAAAAAGAGTGATCGGGGCCATTAAATTTTCATTATATCATTGGCCCCTTTCTCTCCATACCAATATTCAACCATCACATGTATAGAAACGAAATCTTGACTTGTCGAAAGAGAGACAATGCCCTTCAGTCTTGAACATTGCATTGACTGTGTTCTATCGCTCAACGATATCTGCATGCCCGCTGCTCCACCGCCAACCGTGGGTGTATAGCGCGTCTTCTTGCTCTTAAATTTCATGCACGCAACCGTCTTCTGACAGTTTGACTTAAAATCACTCTTCCACTAATTTTCCTGAATAATCCACTTCAATTGTTGAGCAGTGTAATTTTTGATGGTATATTGAACTTTTGTTTACAAACATAAATGATTCTCAAAAGATAGTTTTGAAAATAAACAGTGTTTTTAAAACTACCCTTGCAGTTGACTACTTGACTACTTGTTTAAAATTCAATTCAATGGAAATAGGAAATGGCTAGGGCATATTTAAGCTACCCTTTACCCCAGAATGCCCTAGTTAAGGAATCAAATGTATTTAATGTATAACAATTGCATTGATATTATTTATATATACATGAATTACTCTTTTGATATTGTAACAAGTTTCATTTCTTCTGTATGTGTTTGCTGAACTGTAGCGAAAAAAGTATAATCATTCTCCCCACTCTTTCTACATAAAAGATAAAAGTCTGGAGAAATCGTAATATCTTAACATCTTTTTAGGTTGCAATGTTCCATCAGTCTAACTAGCTCTGAGGTCATAGATCCTTTGTGCTCAGATTTAGCTGAACGTGGGCTCTGCTACTGTATGGGTCACTTAAAAACTGCTTCACTTGTAACTGTTTGGCTTTCAGTATTCTCTTATTTTTATAGTATCCGTATAACAAGACAATCATTCGACATGACATTCCATTTTCACTCAGCATGTATGCTACTGTCAAGATCTCTTTTTTAATCAGAAAATGGAAGTCTCAGTACCTTGTATTATTTGTTGGGGTTGCTGTTGTTTTCCGTATGTTTGCCATCAACGCAGAGAACTAACTATAACCGATACTCTAATATCCAGACAATTCGTCATTCTATACTTAGGCCCCTAAGTGTTCCCTCCATTTTGTTTGCAAGCCTCACAAGCTTTTCTGTGTTTCCGTTTTTATATGATCAACTGAAAGTCAATGCATTGCTTACTAATTCGGAGTTAGTTAGATGCGTGACCTCTTCTTTCTTTGTTAATCTCGGCCGTGGAGGTGTTTTCTGTGTGTTTCACACTTTTATTCAAGAGTTTTCAATCTTACCAATGCATATATTATACTACATACCTCAACATGTACTGTTTACTATTATGATTGCGTCCTCAGCGTCTTCTGATTGGCGTTGTCATTATAATTATACCTATTTATCTAAGAAGAAAAAATTTGTGTAAATTTAGATTTAGGTGCTGAAAATATCACATGATTCTGTGCCCATAACATAAATTATGTCATGTTAAATTATTTCCTCAGTACCCGTTGTACTTGTACGTTTTCAAAAAACCTAAGCCAGAGACAACCAATCTGCATGAACCTGCTTGTCTGGTGGTTGCTAGTCTATATACCTTACAGATATCCACTATCATTTGCGGTTTAATTTATCACTAAAGTAATTTAAAGTGTCATGTTAATCTATAGATTGTCATTATCTTATCATTTTGATTACGCCTATATCGTATGAAGGTAAAACGATCTTGGGGAAAGCAGAATATATTCTATGGAGCACCCCATTGACAGTTACGAAAGCGGTAAAAGTAAATTTTATATTGCTTTAGAGACTCCAGTTCCCGTACCGGTGACGCAGGCGCAAAACTCTCCGGTTGCCCCACCGAGGACGAGACACAACCCGTTTAATAAACCAGAAAACAGCCCTCATCATAGACCGCCCAGTATGAGGAATTCAAATCCAAGTAAGATATATTGTTTTGTAGAATTTGCTCTAGTTATTCTATTTTAAATAATTCTCGATAATTTTTTATTTATCGGCCATCTGTCCAATATATTTATTGTCAATATAATCTTACAAAATAAATATTGTCAGGTCAAAAAACGATATACACAATATATTAGTACTTGGTACGACGGTGTTGTATAAATTCACAAGCATCCTTATAATCTTGTTCAAGAAGGTAAAATCTTAAATTTTTCCTCCGTTTTTTCACTAGTTAACTTCTGTTACAAACATCATGGCATGGATTAGGAACCAGCATATAATGTTTATGGTCGTATGGCACTACAACTGAGCTAAAATAATAATTATTTTAAGAAGAATGCTATTGTTTGCACTAATATTCAATACAAGTGTTCAATTTTCGAGCAACATAATCTATGTCAGCTGCCTACTCCAATTTGTTAGTTTATATGAAATTAATAGTAATTCTATTTAGTAGCAAATTTGCAACATTACAAGTTGCATGGATAAATGGGATAACTATTTTTTAAAAACTTAAGGCGAATATAAAGTCGCAATTACATGCTATCGTATATGTGTGCGCAAAAAAAAAGAAAACATAATAATGCAACTTAGTCAAAACCAAAAAAAAAAAAACGACCCAACAGACATAAAGCCAAACAAATAGAAAAGTAGATATTGGTATGTTATTAGGTTTCTTCAAGTCCAAATAACTATTCGTAGAATAATTACTATGGCTACAATTGAATTAACAATCGTTGCCACAGTAAATATTTGAAGAATAAAGTTATCCGTGCTTGAAGAAACTGGCCCTTAATGTGAAAGTGGTACTTTCATTAGTTATGATTAGGCTCTTGCAAAGCATACAACTGCAACAGCCTTCATAGAACCGGAGCCAGGCTCTTGCAAAGCACACAGCTGATAACATAGATAAAGATGCACAGTGGACACAACAACAATTTGTAGACAAATATAGAGAGCTACCGGGTCTAGGGCACTCAAAGATGGCAGTGAGTCTGTCATCAGGAGGAGAACTAGAGAATTACTTCAACTTGGTCAAATGTACACTGATCATTGTCGACTAAGAAGCCACATGAATAAGGAGGTAACGAGTAACAATGGAAAATATTTTGTGCTCCTGTCCAGCCACCGAAAGAACCATACAAACAGTGTGTTTGGGCTACCTGTAATACCGAAGTGGCTAGGACCAGTATCCACCCCATGGAGAAGTGACAGTGACATAATTCGAAAATTGAAATAGCATAATATCCATTATAATTTTTTAGCACGTTTAATAATATTAAATCAAGTAGATATTTCAACAGTGCCTCATTACAATCCACTACACGAAACACAGTGTTTGGAAATCCTCAAATAAAACTTATGGACTTGAAAATATCCATCCCAGAAAGCTAACCGATTTCCTCAAGAGAATCGAGCTGCTGAACTGGCCGAAACAATCGTTGTGAGCCATAATAGACCAATGCAATGATCGCAGAATAGCCAAAACCTCCAGAGACCAGAGGAAATACCGAGAGCCGAAAAACAAAGTAAGGTATGAATGTCACCAAACCAGAGAAACATGGCTGATGGGTAAATGCTCGGAAATGGACTAGTTACAACAGCGACAAGATATACATAACCTCCATAGAAAGATCAAGGAATTTACCGACACGAGCAGAAAACAAAAGCCGCAAATTCTAATAGACAATGACGGAATCATTATAGTAGATATAGAGAAGCAAATACTATAATGGGAAAATTACATTAAAGATCTGTTCGATGAACAGAGAGTAGAGATACAAGCCAGTATTGAAGAACAAACGGGGCCGACCATTCTAAAAGAAGAGGTAAAACGAGCAATAGAAACAACAAAAAGCGGAAAAGCTCTGGGTCCAGACGAAATACCTGTGGAAGGGTTGAAGTTGATTAAAGAACAACATTTGGACTCTAACAAACATCACCTGCCCCGCTGATTATTGCCCCGGAATCAAGATCCGTATAGAGAAAGCACGTACAGCTTTTGTCAAAATGAAGAAGATGCTTTGTAGCCGCGACTTGAGCCTAGATCTTAGAATACGCATGCTGGAGTGCTATGTATTCCCGGTACTATATTATGGCGTAGAAACTTGTACCCTTAACAGAATGTACGAAAGAAAAATAGAAGCAATTGAGATGTGGACCTACACAAGAATGCTCAGAATATCGTGAGTGGAGGACACGACCAACGCAGAATGAATAAAGATTTGGAGGTGTTAAAGGAAGTGAAGAGAAGAAATATCACCTATCTGGGTTACATAATGCGGGGTTCAAAATATGAGATACTCCACTTAATAATCCAGGGGAAGATTATGGGCAAAAGGTCAATTGGAAGAAGAAGAATATCTTGGCTGCGAAATCTGTGAGAATGGTTCAACATGTCTTATGCAGATCTATTCAGAGCAGCAGTTTCCAAGGTCAAGATTGCCATGATGTTAGCAAACCTCTGATAATGGAGAAGCTACATAAAGAAGAAGAATGTTAGTTTAATCCTTGTTTAATGTTACTGCAAATACCAGGAGCAGTACGAATGAAATTATAGAGAATTGTATGTAATAACACGTTTAAAAGAGTGTCAAAAATTACATCATAACTAAGTAAAGTTAGCTAAAGCTAACTGGCACTGTGACATTGTTATATATTCAAGATCGTTTCATTGCTATATGGTCTACACATGCTTGTTGATATAAGCCAAACTAGCCTATTATGAACTAAAAATAAACAAATATTTGAAAATAAAATAAAACCTTAAATACAATTTTTAAAGTGACATGATAGTTGTCAAAGCATTAAAAGATAGGTAACGTATGGTTGATCGAAATTCAACTTTTGCATTTTGTTATAAATGGAATAGTAAATGTATAGTATTCTGTATTTGCATAGCCAGTATCCCTTTTATATAATATTAATCATTATTATTTGTGTTATTTTGTAGATAGATTGGATGATTCGTCAAGGTATCCTGAGCAAGTCGGTCCAACGTTAGCACCGCAAAAGAATACTATCATTACTTTCCGAGAACTGCACAATTCTTACGGAAGACCGATTCTTCAAGACTTTAATATTTGGAAAAGGCAACAACGAGATAAGACCGACAACGCGATAGGCAATCTTATAAGTTTTTAAAACCCTATCTTTTATTTGAAGTAAAATCTGATGTCAGATACGCAAAACAGACTGTTAAGTACACTAAGTTAAATAATAATTGCTAGTTATTTATAGAGACGAAAAGTGACAAGATGGGAAATATTTCTTAAAAGCCACTGTAGGAATATGTTTTTTTTTTCTAATACAGTGTGAACTTTACAAACTTGAAAAAGCTTGTATTTTAATGTGACTAGCTAGTGTACCTATGGGTCCGATTTATCATTCAGCGTTTTGAGACATGGTACACGAGGTGATCGAGCTAAAAATATGATTGCCAATCAAAATGATACAATCCGGAAAGTTTATAGCCCAAATTATTCGCATGACAATATAAACAGGAAATTTTTCTTTGGTGCTCAAGCCCATTCCTGGCAAATTGAAAACTTTTATTAAAATTTTATTCTTGTAAAAACTGATGCATGAGAAACTTATATCTTCAAAATTTAAGTAAACCGTACATGAGGGGGTAAGATATTTCTTGCATATAGAAATAAGATTTTAGATAATAAAGCCTAGTTAATAAAATAAATATACTTGAAATGGGAATTATGAACACAAGAAATACAAGGAAAAAACCTTATAGAGTTACTTACATTGGATGAGAAAATTACACTTTCAAATGTTATTATTTTAAATAGTTCCCATTTTGAAGGGTCGCTTGTTGATAATTTTCTTCAATCTGTACAGGGTGTCCAATTTTCGATACTCTCCTTTATTAGTCGAGATAGAGGGATGTGGTTTTCGCAACTTTTTTTTTGAGAAACGAAATACGCCGCTTGCAAAAATTTTATAGCCTCTCTTGGCTTTTAAGATACAGGGTAAAATTGAAAATTTCCAATTTTCACATCTGTTTGCAAGTACACTTATTAGTAGAATAAACAAATACTAATATGAAATATGACCTATAATTATAATTGGTTAAAAACAATAGAATGTCTTGACAACAACAAATCAAATTATCAGAAAGTATTTTTTCCATTTTATTTACAGATCATAAATGCTGCAAAATGGTTGCCCTTTTCTCTAATAGAATATTTACAGATGTGGTAGCTCTCGGTAGAGCTTTTAAAATTATTAATGAATGGCCCTGCAAGGACTGAAAAGCCTCTTGAAGTACTTTCATGAAAAGATTTTGGGTCTTGTAAACTTTTTTTGGGTGAAACTGCATAAAAAAAATCTTATAAAGGGAGGTTGTGGACGCAGCCATCTTATAGGTCCATTAGTGGCTATCCATTTATCGGGAAAATTGTTTTCTAGGAAATAAATAAATATTTTATGTCGTTATTAGCAAATACTAACTACAATAAACAATTAATAATATGACTTATAATATGAAGGACACAGTTAACTGAACACAGTAAGCTTATGCTGACGCTTCCAAACCGGACTTAACCTCAGGACTCACGGCGAGACATAAAGCAGCGGATTATAAATATCTACAGGGTGTTATTTAAGTACGTGGCCAAACTTCAGGAGGTGACTCTGAGTGATTCTAGGACGAAAAGTTTATATAAACATAGGTCCAGAAATGCATTGTTTCCAAAAGACAGGGTGTTCAAGTTTAATAAAAAAGTGGTCGTGTACGCCACTGACTTCTTTGAAATGTTGGTATTTATTTCGTATTAAGGAACTAAAAATACAACTTTTTTGTCCCTTGAATTATTTTCGAATCTTGATTATTTTTTAGGAAGAAAAATAAAACAACTATTGCATGTCCCTAGACTATCACAAAAAGTGATTTTTATTTTTTTTTCTCAAAAACTAAGCACGATACAAAGATAACACAAGGGATAGGAAAATTGTATTTTTAGTTCCTTAATTTGAAAAAAATATAAAATTTTTAAAAAAGTGATTGGCTTACATTTATTGTCAAAAATATCCAGAAGATTCACTTCCGGGACGCCAATGGACTTAATAATAATTACTCTAATTATGGCTAAAGTAGCTCCTTGCTACAGTGAATAGTACTACCGAATTTTAACAAAATCGACCAAAGGAATATTAAGATTTTTACAAAAAAAAACTTTTTTTAAGTTGACACCCTCTTCTTGACTCGAACCTATTTTTATATAAACTTTTTATCTTAAAATCACTTGGAAAGTTGCCTACGTACTTAAATAACATCCTGTATATAAGTAGGTTAACCAAATTACATATAAGGATATTGTGATCTTAGGAAGCCACACACACAAAAGTGGGGACATTTTCTTAACAAATTGAAATTATAACGTAGGTGTGCTAAAACGAAACGAAGTAAATTATTGTAGAAAAGCTGAGTTAAATAAATAAAGGTACTAAATTTACTTATCTTAGGACCGCTCGGACTAAGAAGCATCATCCTCAAACGTAGATGGAATGTTCAGGCCCAGTACACCATAAATAGAGTTTAACTGCTGTATACTCGATCTTGCGTCCCAGCTCGATTTAATTTCGGTTAATTTGCCAAGGTTACCATAGTTTTGAAAATGTGCCAGTAATCACTGCCTAATAGAGAGTTCCAGTGTTTATTTAGAGATGCCATATTCTGTATATGTGACTCGATACAATTGAAATATTTAAATTCAAGAAGAAACAGAAAGAAAGCCGTGCGGAGGTTTAACAACTGTTATATTTCATCGCAGACTGACAAAAACATAAAATATTCTTGGAAAGACCAAGGACAAAAGTACGTACATGCTTTGGAGTAGACCGCGTCGACACCAAAAAGAACGTATTTTGCACCTCGCCTCGATCCTTTCTCTTATTTCAGTTCTTTTTTATACAATTTGAAACCCTTTTTTATTCCCCCTTCTGACTGACCAAACTTGGCAAATAACATCTTTTCTTCAACCTTTTAGATTTTTTCAGTTTTAGATATCGGGAATTTAAGCCTTATTTTATGTGAGAAATGTAGCAATTACCCAATCTGAACATTACTTTAGAGAGAGGAAATGATGCTGATATTGTTTCCCGTAGCAGTCGTCCCGATAGGTGCACCGAACGGCAGTGAAGCACTCAACCGGTCCAATACTTCAAGAAACCCCAAAATGTTTGTCAAAATTACAATATTTCAATTAAATTTACCGAGGAATTACTATGTCGTTCTGGCAAATTAATATTGGCTCAGATTTCTTCCACATACCAATTGCAAAAAATTAAACGTAGTTCTGAATCTCCTGGGTGCAAATGGTGTAAGATTTTTATTTTATAAGGACGGAATTTATATATTTTTAATATTATTTGTACGCGACGTCTTTCGTTTCTCAAAAAAGTAGCAGTATTGCGAAAACCGCGTCTCTCTATCTCCAATATCGAGTGTCGATAATTGGACACCCTGTACATCCCACGCAAAATTTAATTGGTTCAAAATTAATTTTACTACGCGCACCAGAAATAAACTTTTGTTGAAAATTTATAGTAAGTTTTCCCATTGTTAATCAAATCTGGAACACAGGCTGTAGACTGTTTTGTGAGTATTTGGTGCACATTTTTGTATGTTTTTAGACATTGCTTTTAACTATGTTATTTATTTATTGCCAATTAATTAGGAATATAATTATTACAAATTAATCGCAATCAAAAAGGTTCCTTATTTTTCCCTCAGTTTCCTTTCAGATGATCTTCTAATGAGTTACATTTCTCATTACACCTTTTTCTCGCTCAAATGCTATTGGTAGTTTTTGAATGCGTTGTTGAAGTGAAAACTTCTTTAGGCGCGTTTTGCTTATTTTTTTGCGGGGGTTGAATGAGACCGAGCCGTCACGCATCACGCGTCATGCTCGGATATGTAACGTAACACTCCTTCTACTGGCATCATGTTCCCGTATAGGTAGAGGGCTGAAATTTTCAGGGGATGTAGCCGGGGTAAATAGAAGATCCTGGACGAAAACGGGACCCCGTTTGGCCAGGAGAGGTGGGAGAAGGGAAAAATTTAAATAATTAATTTCGGGAGAACGGGAAGAGGTACGGGGTCGAAATTTTCATGGTAGGTGCGCCCTATCGGGGGCCACCTTAGGCCATAAGGGGGAATTTTGGGGGAAAACCATTTTTCGCCCGTATCTCTGCAACGAAGGCTAAGATCGAAATTCTGACAAACGATGACCCCCCTTATTGAAGTTTTCACTTATGTCGTGCGGTCTTAGGCACACACCAATTTTTTTTATCTCTTATCCAGTCAGTAACTGTATATTTTAACTGCCTATATTCCTTTTTTTACCTACAGTGCATAATGTATTGAAGCATTGAATCATTTAATTGACCACCTATCTATTTCTGACCTACTGGCGATCGAAAATTACCATAGCAGCCGTTGCTATGTTTTTGTTTCTCCCTCTTCCATCTCATCGAACTTTTCCATGGCACGATTTAAACCAAACTACTGAGTTTGTTTATTAATTAATAATAAACAGAACAAAGGCAACACTTTTTTCGTGAGAAATTTATGAACACTCCAAACAAATTAGATTTTTAGATGATTTCTTTTTATGGCAATGACACACTAAAGGGAGATCCTAGGGCACTCGACGAGCGGTGTGTGCGAAGATGTTGATTGGCACGGTTCTTGAATAGCTGTAGGTTGTAATTTGGGGAAAACAGATGCCCTGGGGAGTCCTTGTAAAGCTAAAAGCTATGTACCAGTTGTGCAACGAACGGGTGTGCATTTGCGTCCGTCGCGACTGTCTGAAGGGCGTTGCTGGGGGCGGGATAAGGGAGAACTGGACCAAATTTCTGTCGCCCAATTTCGAACCCTCTCCAGATCTTGTTTATTTTCTGTAATCTGCTCCTGTTTGCGCTGGTAAAGAGTTTTCCGATCTAAATTGGGAGACAAGGGTACTGTCACTGCAAAACTGTAAACAGGATTATTGATTTCGGTCAGCAGGTCATTAATATATATGAGGAACAAAACTGGCGAAAGTACGCTCTGAGACGCGCCCGCATTAATGGTGAATGTGTCCGAGATGTGTCCACCACCTGCAACGTGCAGAGGTCGGTTCCTAAGGAAACTGGCAAGCCAGCTGCAGATAGAGTGGCAGGCCGAAGGACGGCAGTTTGTTAATACGTCATGCCAAACTCTATCGAATGCCTTTAAAATATCCAACGCAATCGCTCGAGGTTCTCCGTTGTTCTCAATTGTCCTACTCCATATATGAGTAACAGGCCAATATATCTCCAGTCGATCTATCTTTGCGAAAGCCGTAATGGTTATCGCTAATTAATCTGTTGGTCTCAAGTTACTTGAGTAGTTGCTGGTTGACTTCACGTTCCATGACTTTGGAGATTATTGGAAGCAAGGCAATTTAAGGAGCCTTTTTTGGAACACTCGAGTTTCCAAGAAGATAAATCCCTTTTCGGTAAGAAAGATATAAAGTCTGGAAAAAATCCGTGATAGTTCGTTGGAGCAGTTCTTTAACACTATGACAATTATTCCGTCCGGACCTGATGCCTTTTGCGTATTTAGTTCTTTGAGGATTTTACGAATATCACGGTGATGAAAATTAACTTCTGCCATGGTAGCGTTGATTGTCGATATGGTGAGGAAAGCCTTGCCTTGGGAGTCGTTTAAGGTAGAGTGCGATTAAAACATTTTGGTGAGCATGGTTGCTTTTTTCCTTGGCTGTTGTCGCCAGCGCCGTGATGCCCTTCGTCTGCCAAAGGTTGGAGAGACGGTTTTTGTAAAGTTATGGCTAAATTGGCTTGTTAGGTTATGGTACTGACCAGAAATTCCTTGTGCCACTGGGGCATTGCAAAAGTTTATTCCTGATCCTTTCATTACGTTTGTCCTTAGTTTCGTCAATCACTCGTTCCCATTCGTTTCTGTTAAATAATTGTGATTTTCAGCGGTCTGATTTTACTGCCAGTACTTGTAGGCTTGCTGTTTCTTACCTACAGATCTTTCGCATCTTCTGTCGAACCAGGGCTTTCCTTTTGACGGTAACTTGATGGAATTTGGGATGTATGCTTTCATTCCTGAGGAGATTACTTGCGTAATCTCTTAGCTGCAGCTGACGGGGCGTCAGTGCTAAAGCAGACATCGAGTCAAGGAAAATCTAGGTAGAACTCTCTTAGCTCGTCCCAGTTTGCACAATAATTGTAATGCCAGAATTTTACGAGGCAATGACCGATCTTTCTGTACGAGTGGCAGTTCACAAACCGTAGTAATAAGTTTGTGGTCGAAGGTACCTAATGGCTGCAAATTCGCCCCTCTCTGAGATTCGAGTTGGTTGGTCTACAAGTTGAGTAAGTCCGCAGCTGATGGCAAATGCTTCAGCTTCTCTACCTTCGTTGTCGGTCTTGTGATGTTTGAGTCAGTTGGTGTTGTGAGCATTCAAATCTCCCAGAACTATTATTTCTGAATTAGGGTGATCGATCTGTATTGAATCAAAAGTGGTAACTAGTGTTGTAAAAAAAGCTTTTGTAGGTTCTATCGCTCGGGGGACTATAGAGACAGCATATGAACTTGGTTAATCCCTTGGCGGTTTATTTAAGCCACATAACGTCAAGGTTGTTCGGTTCGAGTGTTTCCTCGCGGTGACACGAAAGGTCGCTTCAGAGAAAAATGCTTATTCCGGACTTATCTCTAAATCGGGAGTGTGAGTCGTAACCAGGATAGGGGTAGTTTGCTTTTGTAGAATATACTTGTGTCCCTGTAAGGGCTGTATGTATGGTCTATTTACTTGTAGATGTTGGTGTGCCGAATTAATGTTTGTAATTAGGCCCTTATGATGCAGAAATCTATTCTAAATTGGTTCGGTACCTTTGCTCTCTGTGAACTGCTGCAATCCGAATGGCCGGGGAGTTTACCTCAGAAATGTTTTGATCCTGGAAGCGCCATCATGTCCATATACTCCTACTGTGGAAACCGGAACCACCAGCGCGGAATGGGAACGTGATTCGGAAAAATAACTTAGCACTTCCCAGTTCTGGTGGGGTGGTTCTTCACCGGACGATGCGAGTAGGCTTTTTTTCTTTAAAGATTAGGAACTATAACGTCGAGCGTTCTGATAGGCCTGTTCGAAACGGGGGAGGAGTTGCCTACCTCGTACATAGGTCGCTCTGCTATGAAAGGTGCCCAAACTCTAGATCTCAAATAGAACACGTCTGTATCGAGACAGAGAGCGATCTACGTATTTGTGGCGGGTACGCGCTCCCGGATCTCCGCCTCCCTGCACCTGACCTCTTTGCTTTATTACTGCAAAACAGAGTATCCCTGTTGATAGGGGACTTGAATGTCACGCACATCGAATGGGGCGGCGTAACAAACACCAGGGGTGGATTATTTAAGAGGATAATCGAGAATAATCTGGAAATGTCCTATCACAGAAGTCCAAATCCTACCTATCTACGTAGTGACTCGTTCCTAGACCTTGCTATTTCCCGGGGAGCGATTAAAACAACGCAACTTGGATCATCTTCCAATGAAGATTGGATTGTACTGCAGGCTCCCTGTATTGCCAAACGGCACCGTCGTTTCGTACAAGAATATTGATTGAGAGTTTCGAGCTAGGCTAAGCGAGCTAACTATAATCCCTGAGCAAATAGTCACTGTACAGGATCTCGAGCGAGAGGTCGCAACTCTTACATCAAATATCCAGCGCATCCGTGATGCAATGTGCTCTAGGGTGGCGATTCGCCCTAGGACAGAATCGCTTCCCGAACCAATCCTTGAACTTCTCACAGAAATCGCTTTCGACGCAGATGGCAGAGAAACCGGACACAAATATGATCCACACGTATCATGCTCTGACGGAGGAAATAAGGGTTAAAATCCGGGAGCATCGCGACCAAACATGGCTCGCGTATATTAATAGCGTGAGTAGGAAGTTAGCCAAGTGAGTTCGAGGAGGCTATACGCAAATCCTTGTCATAAAACACAGGGCCTCATGACATCACGAACGACATAGGGAAAGCGGAAGCCTTCTCGGAAGACGTCTATAGCGAGGCTCCGGACACCCTATCGGACCAAGGACGTCACATCGTGAATGTGTTTAGACAACACACGTACCCCATCCCTCCGGCAGTTCTTGATAAATTAAGAATCACCGGCGGAACTCCGCAAAGCACTCTGTCATCTCCCGAGAAACAAAGCGCCCGGCCCGGACAATATTCCGAACATTATCCTTAAAATTTTTCCCAAGAAAACACTGATCCATTACATGCATATTATAAACGCGGTAATTCGACTGCAACACTTCCCCAAACCTTGGAAAGTAGCGAGCGTCATATATTTCCCGAAACCGGGAAAAGACCCGTCTTTAATTTCATCTTATAGACCAATATCCCTGCTTAACACCCTCGGGAAGGTAGCCGAAAGGCTTATCTTGCCGAGGATAAACAGGGTGGTTAAACATTTGAACATCTTACCCCCCGAACAATTCGGCTTTCGAGGCCAGCATGCAGCGAAACTAGCCACTGACATATATGAGGGGTTCAACAATAGGCACTGCTCTATAAACTGCTGACAATTTACAGCATGCCGCTGTATATGGTAGCGCTCATCGAGTCATATCTTGCCGGACGTACTTTCTCTTCCAGAATTGGCAGACAATCTTCTAGGAACAGAAGACTGTTAGCAGGGGTGCAACAGGGTACTGTATGGTCTCCGCTACTATTCACTCTTTTTATAGCAGACATCCCGTCTCATTCAAATACATGTAAAGCCCTGTTCGCTGACGACACAGCGATTTATTCCCGAAATCCTATAGCCCAAGTAGCGAAATCAAGTATAAATGAGCATAATGGCCATCTTGATTCCATACTATAAAAAGTGGAAGATTAATCTTAATCTCACAAAAACGGAATTAATTATTATTTCTCGCAAAAGAAAGGACATAGCAACTACCCCTTACTTAATAGGCAGCACCGCCATCCACCCTAAAAACAACGTAAAGTACCTCGGCCTAACCTTCGACAGCAATTTAAACTTCAGTAAGCACATTGAGGCTGTCGTAGAGAAGAACCAGGGTACTGGGACTCCTGATAGCAGGAAGATCATATTTAAACCCTGCAAACAAGCTTATACTATATCGTGCAGTCATAAGACCAGCCCTGATGTATGGTACCCCGGTGTGGTATTCGGTGGCAATAAGTGCACGCCGTACACTTTACGGCACCATATATCGGGAAATCACGTTATTCTATAAGCAACTTATGCCACCATGACTCTAGTCCCTTCAGGAATAGAGCCACTAATCAAACCACCCTGATTTGTACTCCTTTTAACTTTCAAAAGCAATCTCCTGAAAATTTAAAAGTCGTGGCTTGCTTGACGACTTTTTCGGCCTGTAAATGCGCAACCACCGCCGCATTTAGCCCACTTCATTTCTGCCTACGGAAGCATCTATGTCTCCGCAGTCGACACCGCGGGGGCTCGAACAGCGCGCCTTGATACCACTTCATCCTTACAGGAATCGACTTAACTAAGTCTTCACTTGTAAATGGTCTGTATTAGCTTTAATTATTGTTGTACAGTGTGATGTATTTTTAACTTATGAACCCCTGCTCTCAAAGAGCATTTAAGCATGTTTTTTTTTACCAATTTTCCCTGCATTATCGCCAGGTAATAATATTACTTACAGAAGACTGTACAGCTTCTCTCTTAGCTTTCGCTAATCACTTTATCGGTAACGACTTTGACGGGGTAACCCGAATAAAGATCACAATAAAGCAGTACCACGAACCCTAGACCTAAGTAGATGTTAAAATCAGCCCCCCTTCGGGTGCCTATCTGTTGGCCACGCTGCTGAAGTAACAGCTTCAGGTGAAACAACAGTTATAGTTTTAGTATTAGGTTACTTTACTGGCATACTTATTATAGGTTTAGTAGTTTCATGATGTTAATATGGAAATAAATGTGCTTATGTTATGTCCATATACTCCTACTGTGGAACATGGAACCACCAGCGCGGAATCGGAACGTGATTCGAAAAAACAACTTAGCACTTCCCAGTTCTGGTGGGATGGTTCTTCACCGGACGATGCGAGTAGGCTTATGCATCTACTACCTAGAGCCGCCTGGAAGCATCGGCCTCAGAATTATTCTTTTGGTAGACCCTAGTCTGACAGCGGTGAGAATAGGGTTTGTTCGGTCACTCCCCAGTGATCAGCTCCAGACTTTGGAATTTGGTGTTCTCCAGCCTGGAGGACGGGGAATTTGATGGGCCACATCCCGTGGCAACTCGGAATGGCGTTGGCGTCACTTCCCGTAATCAAACTGCTCTCACCAGTTTGACGATTAGCTGGCTTTCTCAAAGATGATGACCATGCGGTTTGGATGTCAAGGTTGCACCATTGTTTCTATTAAAAGGAATTTTAGGCAAACAATGTTTATATCAGATTTCAAGTTACTAGTTACTAGCTCACCTTTTTCGCGAGAAATGTATGAAGACTCGTAACAAATATGATTTTTAGATGATTACTAGGCTTTCTCAAAGATTCTTGATGAGGCAAGTTGTACCAATTCTATTAAAAGGAATTTTAGGCAATGAATCAGTATATTTTCTGAAATTTATCTGTACAGGGTGTTCCATTATCGATGATATTACGGGGTATCTCACTTACGAGTAAAGATAGAGTTGCGGTTTTCGCAATACTTTGCTACATTTTTGTGAAAAGAAGGATGGTATAAACAAAATTTTCATAGCCCGTTCCGTTGGGATACAATGCGAATTATTCTGGAAAACATTCAAAGATTAGGTTGCCTTCTCTCTGGATATCTATAAGTTAAAATGATATTTAAATAAAAAAATAAGCCCAAATAAATTAAAAGGTAAATAAATATTCACACACTTATTGAAATATAGCTGAAAAGCCTCACGGGAGTTTCCATTGCTCTGTATAAAGCAGACTAACATGTCATATTTTTCAAAATATTGATAATTTTCATTTTTGGCCATCGTAAACAATAAAATATCATACAGAAAATATAAATTTTGCAACTGACAGTTCTTGCCAATAGGAAATAATCATTCAATTGTTCTAATAATTGTTGTCTGCTAATACTTATACCATTGTTTGACAATGCTTATACTGTACTCTCCAAGAGTGTCGTATAGGGACACATGGTGAATTTTAGGTTTATTATTTAAAATACATATCATGTATTATATATTTTTGTAAAGCATATAAAATTTACAATCAGGCAAAAGAAAAGATATACCGGATGTTCCGTAAAAAATACAAGTTTGATTTATAGCTTAAAATTGACAGCTCACGGCAAAAATCTGACTAGCCACTGAATTTTACGTAAAAACTGTATAAGTGCATGTTTTTAGTTTGGGTTAGCGATATGTTAAAGGATAACGGGCCCAAAACACAGTTTATACCGTACCCGAATCGGTATAAACTGTGCCCAAAATGCATTATTTTCAATCTCGCCTTATCAGTGTCATTGGTGCCTGGTGGTAAACAGTATTCCAATTATTATTATATTAATTACTATAACTAAGTCTTAATGAAAAACCTATTAGATGAATTGTTTTAATAGTAAACTTAATAATATTTCAGTAGATGAATTATTTTCAAAGAAAACTTAATACTGTTCTAAGCGATGAATTATCTCTAAAGAAAATTTAACAGTACTGAGTTACTATTGCTAAAACATAATACCAATGTTTTGCAATTATTCGGGAATAAATATTCGCTAAGGCTAAACCACTCTTAACTTACTCCCTTGGCAGTTGGATTCTAGAAGACCTATAAATAAAATTTCTTCAAAAATGCTGAACTAAATAGGATTTTACTGAAGGGAATAAGTAGAAATATAGCCGCTTACTTAAGGAAAGTCTCACCAAAACCCTGGTGAAAATTTTTATTTTTTATAGCCCTGTTACTTAGAAGCACATGAGTCGAAGCTACCTTTTGAAATAAAAGGGTTATCACACCGCCTTTCACACGATGCTTCACAACAGCCCAGTCGTTATTTTAGAAAAGTTATGCGTTACTACGCTTTGTAACTTCAAAAAAAAACTATCTGGCCACCATCAACCAGCTGTAAGGCTTATTAGCCACACGGCACCTTCTCGACGGTGCGCCTCTCTGAAAGCGTTCCTTGTCAAGCAGTTCGGAGTGCAGAAGTTCACTCGAAGCGAAGATTCAAACAAAAGCCGAGACATCGTGCGTCCTTTAAGCTTGCGGAGAATATCTGTAATAAATACCTATGCCAGGCACTGTGGCCTAGAGGAATTATTACAAACCATTTTCAGAACATACAGCGCTGGCAAATGGCTAGAAAATATGTCCCGAAACAACTGATCACAAGGTAAGAGTCCTGCATATCAATGTTAGGTCACTAAGACATAAAATTAGTGAGCTTGAGGCATTCATATCTGATTAGAATATTGATATAATATGTGTCACAGAACATCGGCTTACTGAGGCAGAACTGAGTGTTTTTCAGCTGCAGGGGTAGAAAGTAGCGAATTATTATTTTACGGAAGAATCCTCAGGTGGATGAACATTGATTTTGATTAAGAACAATTTTAAATTTAATTTAGTAAACATTAATAATTGTCCTAGTATTGATAAATGTATAGAATATTGTATTATCTATGTGGAGTTATTGGAATATTTTTGTTTTGGCATTTTACCGTTCACCTGCAGGTCATTTTGACACCTTTTTAATCATGATCGAGAATATTTTATCCAGTCTAAAAAGTAGCGCGGAACTGATAATAGTGGGCGATTTCAATATTCATTTTAATACGGATAGGGTTGAAATATCCCAGCTCTGTGATGTCTTGGAGGGTTTTGGTCTTAGACAAACAGTATTTCAGGAGACACGGCTTGATGTGTGCTTGGACAACGTCTTTGTGGGTTCTGGCGTAGTCTTGCGATCAGCAGAAGTTGTCAGTATGAATCTGTCGGATCATATGGGACAGATAGTGGAGTGCGTGTGCTGTGGGTCATGCGGAGTCTAGGAGGTTGTGGAGACCAATTACCCAGTTATATGTATACATTTTATAATGTTGTGGATCGGTCATCATGGAGCTTCATAGATGAATACATTGATGCACATGTCTCATGAGTTTCCCATAAAAGTCCTATGTTGTGAGATCTGACTATTCTAACAATATTAATTGGTTTAATAACGAGGTGAGAGCAATGCTTAAATTTCTCAGAGAGCTGTAGAATCAGTACGGCTCTGCTGAAGCTGAGCAGGCATACTTAGGATATAGAAAAAGTTACACGAGTTCTATTGAGCAAGCTAAAATTGCTGCAAACGACCGCCGTATACTGGAAATGCATCCAAGACAATGTGGCAAATTATCAATCAGCAAAGGGGGAAAAATAGCAACCCCACACCTAGTGAAAATATAACACCATTTGATTTTAATAACTTCTTTTCAAATATAGCTCAAAATCTAGTACAGGGTATTCCACGGACAAACATTGATCCACTCAATTAGTTTGATGAATTTGTAACACCAGTAAATGCTTTCAGTTTTAAAGAAGTAACATTCAATGAGGTTAGAGAGATTGTTGATGGCCTAAAAAATACACTAGTTGTGATATATATGGTATTAATACAAAAATGATAAAGACAGTAAAAAATATATTGATTTCACCCTTGACAAAACTAATAAATATCTGTCGTAAAAATAGCATATTTCTTAATAATTTAAGTGGCTAGTGTCACTACCGATTTTTAAGAAGGGTGATCCATCAGCCCCAGAAAATTATCGTCCAATTTCAATCTTGACCTTATATCAAAGGTGCTGGAAAAGTGTATGACAGTCCAGATTATTGATTTCTTTGAGTCAAACAATTTATTTTGTAAAACACAATTTGGATTTAGGAGAAACAAGAGTACTGTCTTGGGAATGGATCTTGTCTCAGCTGTAGTGGAGTCATTTCATAACATGCAGTACAAAACTCCTGTTCTGTGACCTGAGCAAGGCGTTCGACTGCGTCGACCACGGGGTTCTCTTCGAATGCTAAAAAAAAAATACGTTTGTCCTGGACAGCATCAATCTTATACAGTCGTATTTGGATGGCAGATATCAGGTGGTGAGGGGTTCTGGGGTGCAGTTGACAAGGAGTGAAGTTACAATAGGGGTTCCTCAAGGTTCCATACTGGGCCTATCCTCTTTTTGATTTATATCATTCACCTTCCTGGCCATGAAGCAATCGCAAATACACACTCTTTGCTGACGACACCACAGTGTCTCTCTCTGCTGAAACGCTGGAGCCTTCATTGTATGGCGCGCAGGAGAGGGCTGCAGCTTGGTTCTGTTCGAACAAGCTCTTACTTAATGCTGACAAAACAACAAGAGTAATTTTCACAATGAGGGATGTGTTTGTGGCAAACGTATCTGAAGTAAAATTCTTGGGCGTGGTTCTGGATCCAAGATTATAGTGGGGTAAGCATGTTGATGCCTTGGCAAATAAACTCTTTAAGAGCCTCTTTGTGCTTCTGTCTCAGTGTGTCTCGGCTGAAATAATCCGGACAGCTTATTTTGCCGTTTTTCAAGCCCATATTTCATATGACATTCTTGATTGGGGGCATTCGGCTGAAGCACGTAGAGTGATAGCTGGCCTTGGATTTCGGGACGACTGTCTGGGGGGGTGTTTGTGGGACTGAGTGTTGACTCTGCGTTGCCAGTACATATACCAGTATTTGATGTATGTGAGAGGAAACCTGAGCATGTTCAGCACTCAGGGGGACATTCACGAACACAATACGCGTGGTAGGCAGGATATTGTCCCCCTATACTGGCGTCTTAGAAGGTGTCAGGATGGCCCTGGGTATTTGGTATGAAATTTTTTTAATGCTCTGCCTGTGCATGTCAGAGCCCTCCCACTTCTGCATTTTGGGAGAACGGTAAAAAAAATTTTGTTAGACATGGCTTTCTATTCTTTCGAAGGCTTCCTAAATTTTAATTTTAATGAATTTAATTTGTAGTGTGAGGTTATAATATTTTAATAGTATTTTAATAATGTTGCAATATTTTCACTTGTCTGATGTTTTATTGACAACAGTATTTTGTTCCTAGTGAATGTTTAGTATGTCTTTTAATGATGATTACTTTGACATGATCTGTTGCAGGAGCTTTTGCTATTTTTGTGATGAGTAGGGATAATTAATTATGCTTATTCTTATGGGATTGACCTGTGTAAACATTTAATGTAATTTACATGAATAAATTATTGTATTGTATTGAGGCGACAATCGATATCACAATTTAACAGATACACAGAGAAAATCGAAATATAATATTATATAATATACATGAATCACATTACAGCTTTCGTGTCTATGACATTTCTAAAATGGGTTATTTTTAAACATTAATAAACCATCTTTTTAAGAAATAAAAGAAAATGCCATAGTTTTATACTCACAGAGCGGTTTATTAATAATACCTAATTAATATGTATATAATTATTTATAAAGTTATTAACATTTCGTGTGTATTTCACTAATTCAACTAATGTCAATAAAATATGTACAATTTATTTAACTATTTTTATTTTCCCCAATTCCCTAAAATTGACATATTCTTACAACAGTTACTATTATTTACAAACCGAGTTCCTAACGCCTCTCTGAACTTATACACAACAGTCCAAAAACATGTCTTAATCAATAAAAATATATATGTCCATAACTAAAATAAGTATATAAATTATATAGACAAAGGTAAGTAATTTTATGCGGAAAAATTACACAAGGAAGAATGACAGATAAATTTGTTTGTCTCTTTTGTATACAAAAAAATACTGTCCAATAAAACCAGCTAATACACAATACAAAAATTTAAAATGTCAAAGCTAAAATAAACAAAATCACAGCGTTTTTAAAATTCTAACAAAACTGCAGTTGGTTTTGGTCAGCGTAAAAATAATTTACCCTTAATTATTATTAACATTTAAAATTTAGAATAGTTTCATTTCATTATTTAAAAAAAATGTTTATTCACACTTAGGTCAATAACATGGTTCAAATATTGTTCATATTGTAAACATGTCTTAAACCAAGTGAAAACAGCGGAAAAATTTTCGAATCTAGGGAATCGTGACAGGGGAATGGCAGATAGAATGCCCAAATTTTGCTTGCATGGAAAAAGTAAAGTTTATATAGAACGGCAATGCTCACCCAGAAGATAAATTTTGCCATCCTGTTCAAATTTAAAAGCTCTTCATAATTGGCCTATGAACTTTACAGTTGATAGTCAGGAGTCGCAACACAGTTTCAGATGGTGAGAACATCACTTGACTTACACTCACATTGGTAAGTTATACCTACCAATCAGGGGAGTTGATAGCTCATGTCCTAACAGTAATTAATAATTATTATTCCACCGCTTTCCGTATAAGAAATGCGACAATGCATCTTTAAAAAAATTAACTACTTTTTAGTGAAGAAATATATACCAGAATTGCTGTT
Organism: Pissodes strobi; assembly: GCA_016904865.1. Classification (NCBI taxonomy): domain Eukaryota; kingdom Metazoa; phylum Arthropoda; class Insecta; order Coleoptera; family Curculionidae; genus Pissodes; species Pissodes strobi. Next base: position 285,268 of record MU182503.1, on the reverse strand, counting down.
CCCTTAAAGTGATGAATCCGCTTATCATAACTATAAAAGCAATATTTATTTTAAAATTCCCAGATATGATAAAAGCACATTAGCGATGTTAATTTAGTTGTTCATTTTTACATTTCAATTCATCTTTTGCTTTTAAAAATATTTCCGAATTGATGCAACAGGATGTGATCTAGGTTAGTTATTTTAGAAATATTTTATAACAGTTTAAAACTATCAATATACCTAGTGTAAAATATCAAAGAGGCTTTTTTGTGTGTAAATTATTTTCAATTGGCATTATTATACTGAGCAGTTTTCATCTCGACAAGGCACTTCAAATTTTTTACTCTACGGATGGATAAAGTCAATGTCTTTCTTCCCCTCCTCCTCTTGTTCGTTTTTCATTGCTAGAAATATTAAATGTCTAAGACAAATTTTACATACTTTTAGGTGTATATCAAGTTTTCCATAAATATAACACCCTCTACATATTTCATTTAGCACACCATGAAATTTGCTTCCCGACATATTGACTTGAACATTTACACCCTTTATGACAATACAAAATTAAAACAGTTTGCACTTTCACATTTGGTCTTGTTTATTTAATGCGGATAACTTTTGGTCCAGCTGGAAATATAAAGATATTTTTTACTGCAACTGGAAGACAACTTATACCATAATTTATTAGTAGAAAGAAGCAGAACATTTCACTTGGGACCTAAAATTTAAAAGATATTAAATAAAATGTTAAAGGGATGAGACATTATATTTAATGCTCTAATAATTCGCCTCAAAAAAATATTTGCTTCACCTATATTTTTATTGACAATTATTTAATGACAGCCTTTCTATGCTAGCCAAATCACAATTTGTGCTAGATTCGAAAATAATCAAGCTCATTTTCTATAAAAGAGGATTGCAATAAGATATTTCACTTACAATTCATGTAGATTGTCGCTACTTGGCGTAAAATGTCTGCTCGCAGGGAGAAAACGAACTATTCCAATAAATTGGATTTTAAAGGAATAAACCAGTTACCTTACAGGAAAAACTGGTGACTCTGTGTACAGGGGCCCTGAAATTCACCCTTCAATAGTCGTTTATTTCATGACAAGATATAAAAATCTGTTGTAAAAATATATAATTGTTTTATTTAAATATAGTTACATTATAAAGGCTTTATGGGTAGTGTTTCGTTGAAGAATTGACGGTTACACTTGTGCTTTTTTACGATCGATATGCAGGGATCGTTTTGTTGACAACTACTCCTGATGTATGAATCGAACTTCTCATCAATGGCGAGGATGATTTAGGTGTTCATTTATTGAACCAAGAAAACTTAAGTAGAATTTCCTATAGCAATCCTCTTTGGTTTTTTCTATATGAACTGAAGAAATACGTTTTGTACAATTAAAAAAACTAATGCAACCAACCTGTGATTCACAACACTTTGCTGCATAGTTATAACCTCTGAGGCAACCTTAATAAGATACGTTTAAAATCTTGGCCCCCAGTTACTTTCTTATTTTAAATTTACATTCTCAGACAAATAATCACTAATTTTAAAACATTTATAGACGCATTTCTTACTTAGTAAATGTTTGAAGTACATACAGTTTACTAAAGAAGTTCTTAAGTAACGTTATAAGAACAGTTTGTATGATAGATTAGAATACTTATTATTTATCTGGCAAAACATTTGATACAAGAGATAAGCCAATTAGATGAACTTAACTGAATAATTAAATCTGTTCATAAAATGTCGATAATGAACTTTGGGTAAAACATTTCATGATAGTATTTGCTTTTATTTTATTTTTTTTTTTGTAAATCTGGCATAATTTCCACAATCGATAGTTTATTATTTTGTAACACAGATCTAGAAAAAAACTATACAACTATACAATAAAAATGTGAAAATGTTTCAAATGTTTAATAAATTGCTTGCAGTTATCGCCTCCAAGACGTCCGCCATTTTTTTTGTGAATTTTTTGTTGGATATGATAATTAATTTTTTCGAACAAAAATTGATCTTATTTTTCGATGTCATTAAAGATCTATGTATATTCATCTCTTTCAAGATTTCTAGACTTTAATATAAGCAAGATGTTTATTATGACGTTACCAAAAAGATCGAGTAAGTGGGTGCAACCAATCTATTGAATCATGTGCATCATGTTACTACAACTGTCAAATACTAATTAATATAATGGTCCACTCAAAGTGTCATCTAAGAAGTTACCTAAATTTATAGAAAAACTAGCAATCCTGCAAAAATATCCACAATTTAAAACCATATTGGAACGACACAGGGTAATTCAAAAGATAATTATACCAAAGTTTTATGGAACAAGTATTTTTATTACTATTACTATAAAATATAAGAATAACAACTGGTTGTTCTATTGTTTTGGAAATTGTTGCCTTAGACTTTCACAAAATGTGTAATCTAATGCACTTTAACTAGCAGTAAAACTTCGCAATTTCAAATCTTAGTATTTTAAAATCTCTTTACTCATAAATCTCTGGTCCAAAGGAAAGTAAAAAAAATCTAGACTGGAAGACAATAAACATATATATGTAGTTTGTATAACAAATTGCTACATTCATGTCGCCAAACATTAAGAGAAGTTTTAAAATAATTAATTGATGCGCATTACGTGATTAAGTTAATTTACCTTTTTATTTCTTTTGACCTTATATTTTTTGCAGATATGTATAATAAACGTGTAATCTGAAATACAGTAGTATTGTTATTATTAAAACATATGAAAATTATTAATAAATTGTGGATATGTATTTACCCTTCGCGGTCATATATCACTGATGTTTTACTGTGATGAGGAAATCACCTAAATTCCGATCATTGGACGACCTGTTTATTTATATTGACAGAGCTGACATGTTTAAAACATCAAACACTGAATCAAAAAGTACTGTTGATAAATAAGCGGATTGGTGGAATAGCTATAGACTAATGGATTCCACGAGTACTGAAACATCAATGCTTGAAGAAGTAACATTCAGGATCACCCGCTCTAATCACACATACAAACTATTTAAATACTTACAACACAAATAAGGTATGTTTTGATTTAACGTAATATATACTATTTACAAATCGTTTTAATATAATTGGTGTTTTCCATACATTCGTTAACCATCTCTAGAAAAACTTCAGGATTCCACAATATTTGATTATATTGCTGGTTATATTTATTCCTTTTCGTTTTTTTTTTTGCTTTTGTGACAACTTAACGCGAAAAAACAACACATGCGGTAAGCTTCGGTATATACGCTGTAAACTACTTAAAATCGTTTGATACAGTATGTTTTTGCCTATATTCAGTCTATAGTTACCTTTTTTGTTTGTTGCGTTTTTATACGCCTTATTTACAGATTAACAGAAAACGAAATAAATACATACATATACACGTAATTAATATAGCATACTAGATGCCCAGTGAATCATAAATTTTAGATTTGGGTGATCTAAAAATAAATAGCTTTGCCTGGGAATTTTTTGTATTCCAGATATAGCTCTTTGAAATAGCGATTCGACGTACTTTCTTGCCTGCTTCAAAATTAAGCTGTTAATATTGAAATTTAACTTTTGTGAGCAAGTTAATGTACTTAGGAAAACTTTTAATATTCACTGACAAAGAAAGGTACAAAACTACAATCACAAACAGACATTTAAATTCAAGTCGAATAATGACAGACAATAGTGTATAATATTTTAGTATTAATGTCAGCTCTCTTGCTACAACATAAGGCCATCAAGCCAGCAAACTGGTTGAAGGAACCACAATGTGATCCTGGACAATTTTAGTATGAACTAACGAGGAAGTACACTTTGAATCCTTGTTTCAAAGGGGTCTATCCAAGCAAAAAGAGTTTCTTTTAATATCAGTATTCTGAAAATAGAAAGATATATTCCTTTATAATGTACAAAATATTAGGGCAAAAATGGTATTTAACTCAATGTTACGGTATTACAATAGAGTTTATTTTGAACACCTAGTATTTGGTAGACTTGTGAAAATCCCAGGATAAAATTCGTAAACATTTAAACAATAACAAAAAACAAACAACCTAAGAGGCATAACACTTGAGATATATATCACTAACCTATTTGTTAGTCCTCCTTGCAAAACGCTGTGTCTACTTGGCAGTTTAAAAATATATATTTATTTATATTCGGCGATTTTCATTTAAAAATTGTTTATACATACTAAAATTATAATATCACAATTTTCCTTTGTACAAATTAAAAACACTAGGGACAAATTACAATTAAAATTATTTTTTATTATTTACAAAGTTATTTTTTATAAGAATATCAATGTCAACAGCACTTTGAGTATTAATAATTTATTTCATTCTGTATGACAGCCGAAATAATTTAAATATTTATGAAACTTCAACATTTTAATACACCACAGAAGGTGGACTTTAAAATCTGATACAATATTACAGAGGACACTGTAATAGAAGGGATAGCACAGTGAATATTCATTATAAAACTATTCATAATTATATCTAAAAAACAATCAGGAAATAGAAGCCATATGTAAACTTTTCCGAAATGAAGTATTTAAGTATTGAAATTTTACTATTTTGAGCAATTTAAATTTTACATAATGATCACGACTACCAGTAGGACTTGGAAGATTTTAATAAAGCAACTTGTGGCCTATTTAGCCTGCGCTGTCCGATGAATCAAATTCCTTTTTTAAACCTAAAATTATCAAAGAACTTTTTATCTTTATAAAAAAATGTGAATGGGCTTTTGATTCTGGTGCTGGTTTATTTTCCTTCGATTCGTTAGTAATACCAAAAGTCGACAATTTCACAAAATTGCATTCTTGAAATTGTTCCTCAAAGGCCAATTCAAACTGGAATAAACTCATTTTATATCCAATGTGCTCTCCCATTCCCCATTGCCAATTTGATGTTAATGAAACTCTTTTAAAAACAATACCGAAATTAACTAATGATCGAAAACCAGGATAAACAAAAGGGCACAAGGTGCAGAATAGTCAACACGTAGAATTTGTTGTAATGTACATAATTGCCTAATTGCGACTGCCTTGTTACACAGTGGTTTACAAGAGGGCAGCAGCGGTGTGGTAGAGCTGAACTAGAACCTGCATGTGAACCGGCAGGCAAGAGAGACGATCCTTCGTATTAGAGTCCAACGCGAGCCACGAGAGAGCGTTGTAGCCCTCTAACACGTACCTGGAAGGTAAAAAATAGTCGTGAGAAGCTGAAAGCAGTATTCATTTTATTTCTAATTTTTTATTTTTATCAATATGGCAATACTGAGGCGCCGTAAAATTCCGATCCGATATATTTGTGTATGCATTAACACGATGAAGCTTCTTAGATAATACCCAATATGATTTCAAAAGTATAAATATAAATCCTTTATTAATAGCCGTGGCTAATCAAACACAATAATACCTTGTTAATTCCTTATAATAAACTATAGTTACTACCTACATAAGTTCTAAGCCGAGATCTGAATTTGTACATATTATACAAACATTTTATTTCATTGGGCAAATTATTAAACTCTACTAAGCCTTTATGAAAGATACTATTTTGTATAAAAGCCGAGGTTTCATTTGGTATAGAAATCAGTTCTAGCCCTTGTATTGTAGGTATGTATAAATTGTAATCTCTCAGCGATGTGATCTGGGTACACCCCATATTTTATTTTATATATCACAATCATTGTATTTAAGAATATATTCTGCCTTACACTTAATAAATTGGTTTCATCTAACATATCTTTTATCCTTTTATATCTATTACACCTTAATACATCTTATTGCACAGTTCTGTTTTTTGCAATATATCAATATTTTCCTTACTAAACATAAACTTTATTGTTGCATAATAGTTGAGATGTGGCAAAATTATTATTTTATAAATTAGGAGCTTAGTCAAACTACGTAATTCATTTCCTATCCTACATAAGAGATTAGTTTTTTTTAGAGATCTTTTTTGTTATATAATTAGCATGGTTAGAAAATGTTAGATTTTTATCTAGCATTACCCCTAAGTACTTAAATTCTTTAACCTGTTATTATCTAAAACTGCATCAGCATGGTTAAAATTGTTACTTAAATAACATTTTGATTTTAGATCCATTAATTTTGCCTTCTTTATATTATTGTACAACCATTTATACAACCTATTCAAGCCTTTATTTAGTGTCAATAACAACATCATTAACATCTTCACCCTCATAGAATAGAATAGTATCATCTGCAAATAATTGCATCTCACACTTCTTCACCACCTTCACCACATCGTTTATGTACAGAACAAATAAATCAGGACCCATTACTGTTCCTTGTGGAACTCCGTTTTTATTTTCCATCACTGGAGATACTGCATCATTAAATTTTGTTAATTGCAACCTTGACTGTAGATATTCTGAGAACCACTTCAGTACATTTTCCCCAAAACTATATTTCATTAATTTCCTAATCAGAAGAATCAAGGAAAACTATATCAAACAACTTTTTTTTGCCAATTACGCACTTCCACCTAGAAATAACTAACTGCAGGGCACTTTCATAGGAATTTTCTCATTTGTTTATTTACAACTGTTTCTAGGAGTTTTTTATATGTAGGTACCATATTGGTTGGACGAAACTCATCACATTTGTTTGTGTTGCTGAACTTTGTCTATTTATCAAACTCTAATTTTCCGTCAAACATTATTCCTTTGTTTTTGGTTGCATTTTTATTTTTAATAATAGTTTTTCCACATTTCTGCAGAGTTTTCTTTGCATTCGTCAATCCTCTCATGATAGTATGCCTGTATCTGATATTTTATTATTTCAACCTCATTCCTCTGTTGTTTATAACTATTCCAATCCTCTACAGCCTGTGTTTTAATTGCTTTTCTCTATAATTTATCTCGTTTTACAATTTCTAAATTTATTTCTGGTGTCCACCATCTTTTATTACCCCATCTATTGGTAATCATTTTTTCTATAACTGGTTCATGGTTGTTTAGGTTTTCCGTTATATTTTTTCGCCATTTCATCAACATTTCCATTATTTTCTGGCCATTCAGAATCTATAAGGTCCAATTGAAATTGGAATTCGTTGAAGATTTTCGTATCTCTATAAGTTTCTTTATTTTGTCCAATTTCTACTGAATGAAGCTTTACATTAAGAATAGAATGATCAACTATTTTTGGTGTATGATGTATGTGATGTTTAACTTCTTTATCATTTGTTATTATGAGATCAATTATTGTAGCGCTATTGGATGTAACTCGTACGCAATTGTGACAATTCGATTTTGTCAATGTCAAATATTTTTAAAATTTCATTTATATGCCGCATTTAGGAAAAAAAGATGCTGTATTTTGCACTCTTTGGTTTATTAATTCTAAATTTATTGATTCGATTTGCTGTTGATACGTTTGAAATTGCCGCATTTTTCTTTTAATATAACTTAACTATATTTTAAGTATAGGTTAACAATATATTTGTATTAGCTTTTATAACCCGTTGTGACTATTTATTTTACTTGATAAGCGATGCACAATATTATTAGAATAGCTGGGCTTGATTTAAATTTTTAAAAGTTTATCGTTTTGTTCTGTTATTTCTTGAATCCCTTGATTTCAATGCATTAATTGTGGCCTCCGCCGTCATGTTACCCTCATAATAAACGAGAGCTCGGTCGTTTATTGTCTTAAAATTGCTCCTCGTATCGAAATCGCTTGACTTGTTTCAGTCCATCCCTAGTTCTTAATCGGAAATTATCAAAGGCAAATTGACGAAAACGATCGAGAGTTCTTTCTAGTTTGACCAGTCGGCTAGGAGAGAATGATAAGTGGTATTTAGTGCGTTTAGTGGTACGGCATACAGAACCGAGTATTGTTTATTTTATCAATTACTTTAACAGTCATTTAACATTCTTTTGTCTTTAACTAACCACATTTTAATTTAACATTTTTCTCCAGATAGATTGTTGATGTGTTTGCAAAAAAAAAGGAAAGAACTTAGCAGCAAATATATTGTTCTCTAAATTTTTAGATTGTGTTTTCTTGATAGGTTAAGTTAATTGATTATAATCCCGCCATTATTCTCGTTTCCTTGTTAGTTTGAAATTAAGTACTAAGTACAGGTCGATTTTATGAGCTGATCTAGCCATCCTGTACACACCAGCATAGCTTTTTACGTTTAGTTGGCTAGAACGGGTGGCGCTCAAACGACCCCACGACAGGGGGCCGGGCTTTCTAACACAACTCTCCGGGGCTAGGTTCCTTTTTAATTAATTGGGGAAAAAATCTTTGCTTACATTTTGGGTTCAATCAGAAAAACGTGTTGCACTTGTTGTACCATTTGGAAAATTCTACTTCTTTGTATTACATTGTTTAATTTCTTAGAAGAGAATGTTTCTTTTGCTAAATTTATATTTAAGTCTCCAATTAAAATAAATGTTTCAGATTTTATAGCAGAGTCACTGAAAAACTAAAAGTATAGCCAGTTCATCCTCTTCAGAATTAGACTCAACAGTGCATGAATTAAATATTACCTCGAAATCTAGAATTTAATCTCACTACAAAAAGAAACTCGCAACACCCAATCAAACAATTCTCTATTCTATTCTATGACGAATATTCACCTTTGCAGAGACAGGACCCATCAGAAACAGAGTGGACAAAACGGTATCAATTCGGAAAAGATTACAGTTTTATTGGATAGTGAAGGTAAATTATTAGTAAGACTTAAGATCCAGATATTAATCTCGGCAACTACTAATACAATATAAGGTGAAACTTAAAAATTGGTAAGATTAGCTCTTTAAATATATCTAAAGTCGGGAATTTACGGCGCCACACGCATATATATTACTATTTGTTGAATAATTAATTTTATTACCTTAAAACATCCGTAGTGTATTGGGAATCTAAAGGATGACTGCTAACTTGCGACGATTGCTGGAAAAGGTCGTCGCTGCTTTGCTGGATGTTGGGGCTGTGCAAATGCAGCGCATTCTTGAGGAAAGCCGGGCAGACGCCCTCCAAATGGGGACAGGATGTCCAAAACCATTGGGGCATGCGTCCGGTGGGGGCAGTCGAAACCAAATAACCAAGAGCTAGCGGTTGCTGTAGGACCACTCCAACCTGGAAATAAAAAAAATAAAACGAAGAATAACTCAACAATAATGCTTTTTTAAAAAACACGTCCCGTCTATTGTATTATCTCTCTGTTTAGAACAGAATCGAATATACTTCTGAAGGATCGATTTTTATTTAATACCGACTTGATCAGCTTTATTTGATCTTTCAGAAGTCTTAGGTGACACAAAATCAACGATTTACTACCACTCTTCGAGTAAAAACAAAGTTTTTATCCCAAAAAAAAAATGAAAATTTTTAGAACTTTTTTGATAACATAATTTGGATCCTAACCCCCTCCGGACCATGTTGCAAAAGGTGGCAACAAACCTAAACATGGATTATATGGCTGGAATAATTTTATGAATCTTGTGTTAGTGGCCTGGATTATATAATTATTTTAGAGTGGTGATTAATTTCACTAGTTGCTTGAAGGTCAATCATTAGTTGCCTGAAGGTATTATTTTAGGAGTGCACTTTCTTGGCATTTTCTACGCCAAAATAAATAAAGCAATAAGTAAAAGCAGCAAAATATTTTATTTTTAAAGTTTTATAATTTCCCTCATTTTCCTCCGACCTAAAACTAGTCATACGGCATAGTTAAATAGTAATATAGTTAAATAAAAAATAGTAATATAGTTAAATAAAAATATAATTAAATAATAATAAGGAAAAAAAACAAAGTTTAAAGTACTTAAATCTAGAAAAATACCGTCAAATGCATTGTAAGCCTGGAAGGCTAATTGGACACTTTGGGGATTACGATTTCTCTATCATTTTCGATATTACCAGGCCTTAGCCATTACTGCCTACTGGGCACATAGAAAATGTTTCAAAACATTGCAATTTAAATAGAATTTAATGCATGCAGGTCTACCGTTTCCGTCATATTACTAATTTCATCGCCCCGATGTTGCTTTAGGGGGGATATTAATATTAACTCATTTATTACCTCTTCGCTTGGCTCCTGTCCTTTGGGTGCTCCACCGGGCGCACCGGAAGTCCCTTCCATTCCGCTCGTGATGCCGCCACCTGGGCTTCCGGTACCTGCGTCTTCTCTTCGGGGACTACCGGTGGGCGACTGACAGCCGATCTGGTCCCAGTTGAAGATGTCGTTGAACTCGTTGTCGATACCTTCGGTCATATCATCGTCAAATGCTTTGAACAGTTCATCATCGCCTAGGTCCCCTGAGATGTGTTGTTCCTGAAAAATAAAATATGGTATTAACATAGATTCAATTATTGAATTTTTCCCAATTAACTTCGTTTTTTTTTTAAATGAAATATCTAGAATTTTGAACACAAAAACATTACTCAATAGGTGATCTATAATCCATTGTTTAAAAAACGCGGACACTTTTCTTATATAATTCCGCAAATATTGATGCCTGGGTTATGCCTTAACAGATTCTATTCATATTTGCTAGGCAGTGGGATGTTGTATATATGACCGTGACCTTTCTATAATTTAAATTTTAACCTAGAGGCAATGTTTAAATCCACCACACACAATGGTGCCTTCAGCCATCGCGTCACCAATAATACATTAATAATTCTAAAATGAAAAACTAAGATGGAAAATAATGTTCTTTTCACACGTCTAAAAGGCAAATAATAAACAACGTATTGTAGATGTTTGCCTTTACGCCATTTGAATCTTAAATGGATAGGGATGCTTCGGTGGAGGGCGCAGTGTAAATTGGCACAAAAAAATATAACAATACGAAGCTGAAAAGAAAGAGCATGTTTTGAGGACAAATCTGCCCTCATTTTCAAAAGAAACAAAAATTAAAATTATTAACTATAAAATTACATTGTTTAGAATAGAGAATAGTAAAAAGCTTTTGCATTTAAAATTTGACCAACCAATTAAATATCATTATATCCTATCCATTCAAGATACAAGTGGCGTAAAAGGCCATGATTTGGTACACAAAGCAATAGGTCTAGATGATGAAACCAAAATTATATAGCACACATTTTTGAGGTTTATTGTTTGTTTCAATGTGGGCTTCGCATGTAGCATTTTGAGGTTTATTGATTGTTTCAATGTGGGTTTCGCATGTAGCATTTACCCAAATTAAGTGGGAGGCAAGGGGGATATAGTAAGAGAACAGTTAGTTAGACAGGCAGCACAAAAAGGATGACAATCTTCTCGCTCTCGGACAACCGGAGAAGCCTTAAGACAGACAGAAAAATTGTCTCGGGTCAACAACCCACAGGACTAGAAGAAAGGTTCTTAATTAGATTGTTTCGCTCAATTTTAATGCCTTTTTCTGCTAAACAGAATTAATTGAACCCATACGTTATTCAATATTATAGTATGTCAATACTTGAAAGCTATTACTATATCTTTATATTTTTATTTTATTGTGTACTAGATATTTATTAATTAAAATCATGGCTGAATAATTAATGTTTTATAGTAAAGACTTGACGGAAATGAGGCTAGGCATGTTAATTTTAATTAGTTCCCTATATGTTCATTATAGGGCACACAAATAATATATGCGAAAGATAAGAGATTCATATGACATTCATCATTTGGGGAATCCACTAGAACCAATCTAAAAAAGTCAGCAAGAGTAAGACAATGACCCGATCTCATGCAAATTATAGTTGTTATGTGTCTCCTGTCTATACAAAAGTGGTATTTTTATATCATAGTGTAACATCAACCTCTCCCCAAATAGAATACCACTTTTTCCCTTGCAGACTGTTTCCACCAGGACTTCCACTTACTCGAGTTGTCCTTTTATAAGAGGATATAGTTCTTCTTTGTCGAACTTAATTTCAAGAGATACAGTCAAAATTCTACTCGTTTGCCAGTCTATCAATGAATTTTCGAATGACTCGGAATCCAGGACAATATAACCCGACAGTTTAGCAATTCATTCATTTCTATAAATAGCTTTATTGTATCATGAATGATACAACTTAACTTAGATGAAATTATTGAGCAATTGATTTTTTGAAATGCGTTTTTTGAATCAGTGAGGATATCTATGTAATCAATATTCGTTACCTTACATACTTGTAAAACTTGGATTTCTCCTGTACAAATCTAAACTTCATCCGGCAACCTTTGAGAGAAACTTATATTTTTTGTTGTGCAAAACGCACGAAGACCAACTGTACCTGTTTCAATATCCTTTGAAGCACCAGTAAAAACTCTTGTGAACCCAGCCCCCAATACGCCAATCTTCTCCAAGAATTCCCTGTCACTCGTCAAACTTTAATTGGTTAAACCCAAATTAATCACAGGGACCGACTTCAGTTGGCTATAGAAGTCAGAACCGAAGCATCTCTGCCCTCTCAATCGAATCCTCAGACTCTCGCAGATACCTACACGTAAGAACCGTGATAGGTGTCTCCTTACATCGCCAATACTTGTTGGCCTTATCACCTACAAAAAAGCCCCATACTTGCAAATATATTGTTATTTAAAGCCATATTTTTTAAAACAAATCTGTTTGTCAATAACGTTCTTCTGAATTCCAAGGACGTATCTCCGCATTCGAACAGCAGCATATTAGGTGGAGTAGATTTCATACAACCTGACACGATTCTCAGACCCATAAACTGAAGACTGTCCAACTTTCTCTCTAAGTACTTTGATATGCGACTAAACTACTGCGCTGCGTATTCCAAATGAGTTGGAACGATATCTATAATACATGTGTGAGGATTACTGGGTCTGCACCCCACTAGACTCGACAAATCGCCTGCATGACCTTGAGACCTTTCTTAACTTTGATCTGAATATCTGAAACTTGTTTGTTCCACTTCAATTTTGAGCGCAGAGCCATGCCCAGGTATTGGGTGTCCTGTACCCATGGGATATTATCATTAACTTAGATGACTGAAGGGAGTTGCACATGTCTTCTCCCAGGTCTGAAGAGGACCGCCTTAGACTTTTGAGAAGACAGCAAGAAACCACAATCTATGAAAGTTTTCCCAAGAATTCGTTTATCCTATCAATAACCGAGGGTATGTCTTACTTGTACTCATATCATCTGCATACTGTATCAGAGAAATCTGATCTGGTATAATGTCATGCAATTCTCGAACGTGGATATTGAATAATAAGGGGCCTAAGAGGGAACCCTGGTTTAGACCCCTACTGGAAATTCCATTACCAATCTTTTTATGCTCATGTCTTGATGAACTTTTTGTTATTAAATATTATATCGAATACCGGATTCACCCAACGAGCATATATTTTCATACAGTTTGTAAATATTTATATTATCATATGCAGCTGATATATCTAAAAATACACCAACTGCAATCTGACCCTTAGAAAAAGCCACAAGAATTCTAGATGTAGGATATGTAAGACATTCTAATCTTCCTTTACACAACCTAAACCCAAACTGTAAAATGGGAACATTTCTTCTCATTTTCCAAATTCCACTTAATACGAGTTTTTATCCAGCTCTCCTCAAACATCTCCTGGTAAGGGGCTCACCGGGATCTAAATCATCTGGCACTAAATACTTTAATACACGTGGGGAAATGATCGCTGTTACCGCAATAATCTAACACTTCCCAGGTTATTTTAGTTAGTACCCGACATTTGGCTGGACATGGTAAGGTCTACACCGGGTGTATTTTGGTTAGGGTTGCATATTCTAGTGGGTAAACCATCATTTAACACAGATATGGATAGAGAAGCTAACGACTCACAAATTACTCTGCCTTTATGATTTTCTCTAGAACTACACCATACAGGGTGATTTGCATTGAAATCTCCGACATTAAGCATTTGAACAGAAATTGATGATATAAGTCTCTCCCAGTGACACTCCTCCAACGGAGCATTTGAAGGAATATAAATGTCTGCAAGATAAAATTAATACTTGTGCAATTAAATATAGCCATTATCTGTACATTCTGATGGAGATAAGACGAATTTATTTCAACTTCTGATACATCTACGCAATTCCTAATTATAAAAAAGCAAGGCCACTGTTGTATATATAAGTAAGGTGTAAATATATGTAAAGGTACTATTAC
>MU182503.1:177809-271099 GCA_016904865.1 Pissodes strobi | reverse complement strand
TCACGAGAGAAAATTCGTACAAGAAAAGATTAATAAATTTTCTTCGATGCCCATTGCAACATCTACCACACTGTAGACAGAGTCTCTACTCCAGAGATCCTTCAGGAACCTGAAAATCAGCCATCTGAGCAAGCAGGCTTATTGGTCCTCACGGTTTCTGATGTGCAGAGGCCCATTCTGTAAATCCAAGTCATTTTTTCTAACCGAGGGGTAAGTGATACCTTTTGGCCGAAGAGTAACAGTACCTAACTAAATATTGACTGTATAGTGCTTGTTAACGATTCGAAATAGAATATAGCAAAAAATCGTAGCAGCCAACCATTCATTTGACAGATTTCATTAAAACATTTAAAGTAAAGGAAATATAATGGTAGAAGTTATTTATGCTGTACCTTAATAGCATTAGATTTTAGTTTATTCTTAGAAATAGAATCATTTAGGTAAACGTTTGCTACTCGAAGTTGTTCAGTTCATAATTGATGTATGTTTGCTATTTATTGGTTTGTGATACCATAAAAAATAAGTCGTTCGTCATTTATAGCTTCCCATTTGGACAAATTGTCATCCATTGAATTTATTAAATAAGCTTTAGTTTATAAAATTTTATTTATTTATTTTATTTTTATTTTTTTTTTTGGTTTTCGGAAAAGAAAGTTGTCCAAAAGTTTAACTACTTATATCTATATAATTCAGTATGTCTGCAAAATCTAATCCGTTCTTGCTTGAAGATTCGCGCTTAGAGCGTAAGAATCCTTTATTAACAGAGCAATCTCAAATGGATACTTCTTACGACAGCCACCCTTCCCATTCGCCCGATATTGTCTCCTAATATAATAACGAGAAAAACTAACCCAACTTCTAGGTTTGACTAGGTTTCACACAATACTAAAATATCTAGACACTATTCCTTTAAAAGAATTTGTCGACTTGCACGTAAACTTCTTATGTTCCATTGTATAATTTTGAGACTTTTTCCCATCAAATTTAATAGCTCTGTATAAGCATCTTTAATTCGATTTTTCATCTTATTCACTCTCAATATCAGTGATTCTCAATTAAGATCAGGATCATCACCCAAAATAGACTGTAATGTTACAATAAGTTCTCTAAAAAAAAACCGTTGGTAGCAATCAGGTATATATAAGTAAGAAAGATCTCTATCCCCAACCGATTGGTTTGAAGGCACTTCTGCTGGGGGAAGGAAATAAACAATTCGAGTGATCCTTTTTATTATATCCGGGGGGAGGAGACGAAGGTTTACGTTTTTAGAAACTGTAAATTTAGTTGCCGCCTCATAATACACTGGCAACTTAGCGTCCCTCAATACATCCTGAGAAAATATAAGATTATTTCTTGGGCACGGCGTCGAATTTGAAACTATTGATTGAGGGCTAAATTGTCTAAATTCGGGAAGTCATTTTCCTTACTCATAAAAAATGTCCTCGTCGTTTTGGGAAAAGCTAAGTTAGCCTTGTAAAAGGAACTAGAAGACATGGACATGTGTACTGCTTCAGAAATTCAGGACATTTGTGAATATCATAGCGACAGTAGTGTCAAAAAGAGCCTTTTTTTCGACACTCCTTTGGGTGTAGAAATGGAGTAATTTTAAATCCAAAATAGAAAAAATTATTCAGTTTATCAAACTTTTATAACAACAAAAACTACTTCACACATAATTTCAAAATATATAGCTTGAATGTCAAAACGCTAAGAGCAATATTTTAATGTTTTTTCTTTCGCTCTACAAGCCCAAACATTGCGCAATTAAATATTTATAATTTACACTGAAAGAAAATTAAAACACATAAAATTACATACATTCTTTTTAAATTATAATTTTTTTAACTGGAAAGAATAATAAAAGAAGGCAAGCAAATAAATCCACAGAAACCTCAGTTTACTATGAAGTGATTTAGAAATTAAACAGCTCCAGGTATCTATAATTATACAAAATCTGCAACATTCCTAGGTTCTAAGAAATGTTTCGCTAATATCGAAGCGTATTTCCGATTCGTTTTGATAGACATTATTCCTTGATATTTAATCATTCTTTAGTCAACCTAAATTAGGGCTACTAGATTTAGTTTAAAATGTATTACATAGAAATAATAACTGTATAAACCCACAATAATTACATTCCAATAATTAAGATTCGTTCGGGACGTCAAAACATATAAAGCAATACCATTTTTTAAATTGAGGAAACAAAAACGATATATATATTTTTTTAACAAAGAAATTGAACACACTGAAAAGTAAACATGTCTCCTAAATATAACTTAATCTGGGTCTGGTTTTCAATTATTACAATTATAAATAACCGAGGCTGTGTATATTTGAAATCGGCACTCTGCATATTGTTATCAATCCGCAATTGACAGAACTATTCTGTAGTTAACAAAATATAAACAGTTAAAAGGAGCTACTACTTTACTAGAAAATTTAAATAGCTGATGAGTTTTGAAACAAGGCCAGAAGCAGACAGGCACTATTATCATGTCATTTTCTAAATGTAAGAAGTAATCATTTTAAGTGAATTATTAGTAGGTCTTACAATTATGCAGATTACTGCTCTTTCAATGAGGCTTAAACTTTTTTTTAGGCTTCTTGAATATTTGAAACCCACCTAAATCTGAAAAATATGTTTTCATATTTATTAACTTTGTTTTTTTTTACAAACTAATTTCACTAATTTATATATTGATGGAACCAATGAAATTCGGACTATGCCAAATGAATCTACTAAAAGAAAAAAAAATCAAAACTATACAAATGGCAAAAGATGGTCTTACATGGAAGGCAGTTTGCGACGATTGAGTGGTAGCGCTAGTCGGAAACACCAATATATGCGTACAAGTTACATCTTGTGGTGTGGACAGTTGCGAATTAACGCTGGCCTGACTAAACCTTTCGTCTGGAGTGAATTGGTCGGGCATCAGCCTCAAACAGGAGTCCGGTTCCAGACTCACAAGACAGGCGGACAGGATGCAAGGCACAGCACTAGGGTAAAGCATGGCGCACTGGTTGCAGATCTCCTTTAGGTGTCTTGAGGCTTTAAGAAGGTTCTTTTTGCTGAGAAGCCAGCTCCAGCCCTTGAGTTCTCCATGCCCTTTAAAACAAAGAATATTAGATGATATTATTAATTGAGTATGAAATTACTTGCAAGTATTTTAGCATTAAACATTAGATGCACTTTTCCAATGTAAAATTTTCTCTACAAATCACCGTCCAAACGAGCAATTTATAACTTACTTATGAATATCCGACGATAATGGTACTAGAGCAGTTTAGTGTTTGGCAATGCTTAAATCACGAGTTAATTTCTGTTGTGTGCAGCTGACTGGTGAATTATATATTTTACTAACTTTCACTTTTTTAATTGATATTACCATACGAGTAGTAGCTAACTTTTCACCAGTCATTTCAAAATTTTTCGGTTAGACGCAAGCCCTTTGGGTACCCAGTCAGAAAAATCTACTCAGAAATTTACTACTCCGCCATTTATGTCTTTTTTTTAAAACGGCAATCTCATTTTTACTAATGTCTATTTTATGAAAATCAATTGACGTTAATATGTAGATGCAATATCGCGATCATTTCGTTGTAAGTGTCTAATAAGTGCAAATCATGTTGGACTGGACTTTCCATAAAAAAGCATAATTATTTCTTAATGAAAGGAAAGTATCGTCAACTATTTTGTACCAATGAGTCTGGAGATGACATCTATAAAACAGGCATCACCCTTAACGTACATTGGGTCAAATCAGAGGTGTAAAACTTATACAAACATACAGGTGTCGCAACACTTCAAAACACGTTTACCTACGTCCGCACCCTCGATTGACATCGGCACACTGACTCTGACAACATTCATTCATGGTTCATTTTCTAGCACTGACCAGTTGATCGAATCGTGAATGGATTCACCATCAAAAATATGACGATATTTTACTATACACGCTAAAATATCAAAAAGTGCATACTGCGTACTTTGAATGACTTTTAACTGATTCAATGATTAAAGCAGAAATATGAAAACAGAAGTTCACTGCATAACTTTTTTTTTATTATTATTTATCCAAATATGCAAAACTAAAAATTGCTTAAACCGACATTTCGGTATACAGTTAAGTTAGAGGTCGAACAGCTTGACAAAGTAAGCCCCTACAAATATATAGGTCAAGTGAAGTTCTAAATAACCTCGCCTAGCAGCCTAAGAAAAAGTAGAACCCCCTCTTACAGTGACAAGCCACGTCAGTTGCATAAAGCATGTATCTCATCTCTGCAGACAATTTGAAGACAAACAATTAAATCTATTTTTTGTGGCCAAGATTTTAAAATAAAAATAGCACCTCGCTTAAGACATTAGCTTATAAAAAATTAGTGTTGTTAAGACTCACCTATTCTCCCTAATCGTCCAACCACTAGCCGCCAAGGCTTCACGTTTTGTGACATAACACCCAAAATAAACGTCATCAACTTCTCCAAGCCTATTCTTCTAGCTGATGCCTTTTTCCGCCTGCTTCTGTTCGGTATGTCAATATTAATGGTAACTGTTTCGAATATTTCACCTCTTTCGTCGGTGCATACGCCCAACAGCCAAGTCTGATCCTCCGACAAACAATAGGAAATGTACAGAACGGAAGATTGATCTTGAGTGCCTTTACCGAAAGCCTCGGCTGCTTCGACTTTTTCCCGCATTGGCGCTAGAATATAAGGCGGGGTGTAGAGTCTGTATGGTGCCCTGTTCTTTTCCTGAAAAGACGAAAGAGAAAATATTAAGCTTTGTGATGAAAAAAAAACATAAAGTAAATAATTGCATTACATTTTTGATTTGAAAAAAATATTAGAACAAAACGTTAATACATTAATTAAAAGAATATATAAACTAATCCCTTAAAAGCAACGCACTAATCCATTAAAGGCGGTAGCAGATATGCATCATAAAATAATTTCCATGTTATCAATACTGTTACAAAATTACCCTTTCAAAAAAAAATCTTTAAAATCTTCATTTCACTAAATCAGTATGGGGTGTTGCAACCAAAACTTTATTTTTTTTTATCACATTATTATTATAACAACTACAACAAAAACATTGAAAGCTATAGGGTTTTAGAGTTCATTAATTAAAATTACTTTGTCAAAAGCTTAAAACGAGTAGCTAGCTCAATTTTTAAATGGTCCTGCAATAGCGCTTCTATAGCACCTATACCACCCAAGTCCGAAATTTGATTCTAGCCCCTACTTAATTTCATAATTTCCTCAAGTAATCCTAGTAAAGCTATTTGGCAGGTCATAAAAACAGACCAATAAAGAAAACCTTATTGGCACAACTAACAATTTGAATTGTAATGATTTTAATGATTTTTGTTAGTGTTGCGGAACGCTTCTGAGTTAGATACCCGCTACAGATGATCCACTTGAGTATCTTAGTCTTAATACTGTTGTGTTGCCAACATTAGAGTTCACTTTTCATGAGATCACTTTCAGTTCAATGAAGTTCGTGAGGTAATAAATAATTTGAAAGTTAATAATAGCCGTGATGAGTTCGGACTAAACGTCAAGTTAATAAAAAGCATAAAAAATTTAATTATTATTCCAATTACCAAACTAATAAACCAGTGTTTCAATAACGGTATTTTTCCGGGTGTTCTGAAAAGTGCGAGAGTGATCCCGCTTTTTAAGAAGGGTGATCCTGACATGCCTGAGAATTACCGGCCAATATCTCTCCTTCCAATAATCTCAAAGATAGTATGTCCAGACAAATTGTGGATTATTTTGAAAAAAATAACATTTAGTAAAAGTCAATTTGGTTTCAGAAAAAATAAAAACACGGTTTTGAGGATTATTGATTTGATTTCAGATATATTTACGGGCTTCCATGACTTACACTACAACACTGTGTTGTTTCGTGACCTCAGTAAAGCGTTCGACTGCGTTGACCATTCAATCTTTCTACAGAAGCTGAGAGCATACAATTTTTCTCACAGTAGTATAATGTTGTTGCAGTCCTACCTTTCAGATAGATATCAGACTGTGATGTACTCGGGGGTGCAGTCGGCAGAGCGGGAGGTTAGTATTGGAGTTCCTCAGGGCTCTGTATTGGGACCAAATATTGTTTCTTATTTTCATCAATGATTTACCATTAGGTGATCTAAATTCCGGATACACGCTCTTCGCTGACGACACAACTATCTCGGTGCGGGCATCAGATTTGAATGCTTCAGTGGCTGACTCAGTGGCAGCACAGGAGAAGGCTGAGCAATGGTATTAATTGCAACCGTCTACTGCTTACTAGAGAAAAGACCATTAGAATGGTTTTCTCAATGAGGAACTTGGAAGATGCAAATGAAGAGCTGACGGCAGTTAGGTTTCTTGGAGTCTGTGTGGACCCACGCCTGCAGTGGCACTCTCATATAAGCTTGGTAGCTGCCAAATTATCTAGATCTGTTTATTTACTTTGCAACCTCTCAGCTGAAGTTTCTCCATCTGAAATCTGCTTATTATGCCATCTTTAATTCACATATCTCATATGTTGTCCTAGTGTGGGGGCATGCATCCCGTGCAAATGAACTCTTTGGTATCCAACGTAAGGTAATTAGGGTGATGAGTGGATTGGCCTTCTGAGATGATTGTAGAGCCTATTTAAGATTGTGGGGAGTACTTACATCGCCTTCTCTATATATTCTGGAGACCCTGCTTTATGTTAAGAATAATCCTGGAAATTACATGAGACATCAAAAAGTGCAGTTACCCAACGAGACATTGTGCCTTCATATTGGCGGCTAGGAAGGTGTCAGACTGGTGTTGGATATTGCGTAATAAAATTTTTTAATGTTCTCCCGGATGAGTTGACATCTCCTTCCCTTAAGTAAATTTAAATCCAAGATTAAGGAAATATTAACAAAAACTGTTTTTAATCCGTTGAAGAATATTTGTCTTTTAACTTTATTGACTAAATGTTTTTTTTTAATTTTAATGCTTTGTTCTTAATAATAATTAATTGTGTATGTGTTTACTGTTAAGATAACTTGTAGATTTTTCACTTTTGACGTATATAAATTACTATGTAATGTTAACATTAATAAATGATTTGATTTGATATATGCACAACGGCGTATTTTAGGAGAATATACCCAAACATACAAACAGGGTCCCCAAAGTGTGGCACAATGGGATTATATAACTTTTAAATAGGACACCCTCTATATTAGAGGATTTTTTAGTTCTGGCCAAAATTCTAAGTATGTATTATAACCTATATCTAAATTGATTGGTATCCGAAATATTGACGTTGTAAAATTGATACTTTACACATTAAAAGAGGCTGTAGAATCTAAACAGCTTAATCTAGAGTGAAATGGTTATATGCTCCGATGCTAGTTTTTCATAATTTATCGTACGACATTAACATTCCTATTGGTTGGATTGTCAAGATTTTCGTATCCGAATTTTATAGGCAATTTGGCATTTTGCGTTTTCATTTATAAACTAACCTGAAGTAATAGTTTGGAATGAAACACAAGGAGAATTCCCAAAATCTTCAGATTCAACTAGTGTTGTAAATGGAAATATTTCCATCGGAATTATTTCCATGGAAATGGAAACATTGGAAATTTCCAAAGAGCTACTGGAAATATTGGAAACATTGAAAATATTTCTTATTACATGTTAATTGGACGTTAAACAAATAATTCTTGTAATTTTATTTTAAAAAACCATCATATTAGCACAATTTAGTTTGCATCTTGACGGGGTTTTGTGCGTACGAGTTTTTATAAAAAGTCTGTTGTTTTTAAATTGCTGCGGATACTGCGAATTACTGCATTGCATTTGCTGTTCAGTTGTAAAATGGGAAAAGGAAATTATTGGAAATATTGTATTTCTAAAGGTGGAAACACATTTCAGTGCAAATATTGCACCAAAACTTTTTTTAAGAACGCTTCCAGAATTAAAGTGCATCTGGCTAAAAAATGTACAAAGTGTCCAAACGAAATTAAACGAAAGTTTATGGAAAAAAGTGATCAAACAAATTCAAGTGATTCTGATGGAACAGACACCCTCAATGGCACCGAAGCCATTACCTGTTAGTTCCAGTAATAATTGTAATAATCAGATTGAAAACCCAAACTAATCCAAGGACACAAATCTATCTATATCAACCTCTGCATATGGAGCAATATCAGAAACCAAGTCGTTATTAACTGTATAGTAACTACACCGTCACCGCTACTTGTGGCTTTTATTGAAACAAAGGCAAAAAGACATACAGGACAATATATAACTGAAGAGATGGGAAAGCAGATTGAAAAATACGGACCCGAAAAGTTTTTCGGTTTTGTTTCGGATAATGTGAAAAATGTGCGAGCAGCTGGAAGCATTTTACCTACAAAGTACAATATAATCGCGTATGGTTGTCTTTCATATGCACTTAGTTTGTTGTGCACCGATATGGTTAAACTCAACAGTGTTTCGTCTGTAATAGGTAAAGTGACAGAAATTGCCAATCATCATAGAAACAAACAAGTTTTGTATGAATTATTAAGACAGAAACAAACTGAAAACAAAAATATAGAATCAAAAGCAGGCGCTATCCAGTTGCCCGTAAAAACATGCTGGTCATCGATTCTACATTTTTTAAATAGTATCTATAACACCAAGCTCAGTTTGCAAGGTCTTGCTGTTAGCCAAGAGGGAGCACAAATTACTAATAAATCGGTAAGGCAGTGGATCCTAGACGATGATATATTTTGGGAACAAATTGTAAATCTGATCAACATTTTTCGACCCATTTGAAAATGGTTAAAAATCGTAGAAGGGGATTACTACACCATTCACTTCGCTGTTAAGGCCTTTAGTGACATAAAAAATATCATTCACCGTCATCCCCGGTCAATGAAGAGGAAAAAACTACATTAATGGAGTTAATAGCTAAAAGGAAAAAAGGTTTGTTCTTCCCATCCATTATGCTGCAGATTTACGACACTCAAAATCCCATGGGGCCCACCTTGATGAATCACGAATTTTCTCCGCCATTGAAAAAATAAGCTGAATCTTACACCCCAAGATCTTATCGACGAAATTTATCACTTTTGCAACGGTATTGCAAAAGTGGTAAAGTTTTTTGCAAATATTTCATTTGGAAGAGCAGCCTTAATAACCCGGTATCCTGGTGGAAAGGACTTAGTTCTTCAACTTCTTTATCCAAAGTGGCGGCATGTATTTTGATGATGCCAGCTTCTTCGGCAGCTACTGAACGAAGTTTCAGCAACTACAGTCACATTCATTCGAAAAAGAGGAATAGGCTAACCAACGAACGATCAGCCAAATTGCTATATGTGTCTCATAACCAAAATTTGCTACGAAAAATGGATAGCGGTAGCAGATCTATTTATGTTTTTGACGAATATACAGAAAATTGTGAAGACATTATTGATGAAGATATAAGCGAGGAAGTTGAGTGGCAGGAGGGAAGTCCTGATGATAATATAGTGGACGTGTCAGATGACGAAAATGATGTTGTAGGGCTCACTGATGAAGATATTTGTATAAATACTCAAGGGCCTCAAGGCCATATAGCACCAACATTAAATGAAGAGGAAGACAGCGACGAAGATATGCCCCTCTCTCGATTGGCGTTCATTTCAAGTATTCCGGAAATTCCGACACGCAAGTTTTATTCATAATTTATATTTTTATACTGTAATAATCCTCAGTCACTGCAATATAATATATTTTCCTATGTATCACGTTTGCTACTTTTTGTGACAACATTTGTAGTTTTTGTTGTTTTTTTCTGTTAGTTTTGTCATTTAATATATATTTCCAATGTTTCCAAATATTTCCAATGTTTCCCGAAATATTTCCGAAAATATTTCCGTAGAATATATTTCCGGAAATTTTACAACACTAGTTAGAGGGACTCAAAGATAAGTTTTTTACCGAAAAATGTATCAAGATCTTGACCTTCGTACTAAACCGAAATTACCTTAATATAAATGCAAATCGCCAGCAAAAATCGGTTCACCAACCTGAAGTAATAGTTTCGAATGAAACACGGGGAGAATTCCCCAAAATTTTCATATTCAGCGGACAGTTAGAGGGACCCAAAGATAAGTTTTGTACCGAAGAATGTACGACGATCTTGACCGTCCTATTAAACCGAAATTACCTCAATGAAAATATGCATATCCGTCGCCAGCAAAAATCCATTCACGTACACAATAGGTCTGGGTTAATATTAACTAATCAATAACATAAGTAGATTTTGGAAACTCTCGCTACCCATCCTCAAATAATATAAATATCTGTCCAGATTCGATACAGTCTCATTTCCTTTAAAAAATTATGGTAAACATTTTGCTGTGTCCGATTTTTATTAATATTCGGAACCCAAAATCTTTTACTTCGATTGATTTGTTAATATGCACTAGCACACGCAAATGAGATATAAATAACACATTATATGAGTATTAGTAAACAAAACAAATAAAAAGTGAGGTTAAAAAAACACACGATATCAGACAAAAATTAAAATAATTTTAACTCCATCTGACTACGATTATTTGAAAAATATTCGGATAACAATTAGCGCCAAAACAATCTGACCAATAAAAGCTCCAGCGGATCATCGTATCGTCGGATATCGGACGCATGAGGTTCCACCTTTAAACCGGAAGTTGATGCCCGACGACGCATTGTTAAAAACCAAGATAGATAAGTGAAAACTGTTTCGTTATACGATAGATAGATAGATAATCGTTTATTTATTCCCATCTAAAACAAAGTTACAAAAAACCCTTCAGGGTATGGAACAAGGTAAAAAAAATGGTAATAACAAAATTACAAGATACTATTTTTTAAATACTAGCGCTGTACACGTTTATAAATAACTGAAAATATTTCGTAAAAGTACTGACTGACATGACATTACAAAACAAAAAAATATAATAAGGCATTTCAAAACATTAATTATCATGATATGGCAACAAACAAAAAATCTAAAACAAAATTAAATTATTTTTATCACAGTTATAGCATTCATTTAAACTGTAGAATGGATTTTGACACAGGAACGTTTTCAAAACAATAATAAGTCTATTTTTTGGGAGCCTACGCACTTCTTCAGGAATCGAGTTATTAATTTTAGTGATTGAAAACTCAACATTTTTTTGCAGATAACTATAATTATATTTATCACATACTACATTCGATCTATTCCTAGTGAGATACTCACTATTTAATGTTGAATTTTCAAACAAATCCTCATTATTTCTGACAAACATTATACAATCAAATACATAGAAATTATTGTTAAGATGTTTCTTTCAATAAAAGTATTTCTGCAACTTTGCCTTTGATTCATCATCAACACACTTTTTTTTAGAATTAAAATTCTTTGGATAACACAAAAAGTTAGGCCATTTTTTATATGAGAGTGAATAAACGCGTGATAGGCAGTCGTTAAGTCGTTTAGATTCCACAGCCTGCCATAGCATGTAAAATATTATTTTCAAGCGTCAATATTTCGAAAACAGCTGAATGGTAGATATAGGGTATGTTATATAAATATACTTAGAATATTAAACAAAATAACAAAATCCACTCTAATAGAGTGACCCATTAAAAATACATATTCACCATGCCACTTTTTTAGAACACCTTGTATTTTTTTAAATAATTTCCTAATATAGGCCAATAAGCATATATTAGATTAGCACTAGAACGAAATTTCTAGCTTGTAATATATAGTAGCTATAGAAGCACGACGCGACGCACTATTGCGGAACCCTGTTATGTTGGATATTTGAATTCTGTAGTTTTTAAAATCGAGTCTAAACGGGTTGCAGTCTCTTATCTCAGTTTTTGATAATCTATAAATATGTATATCAACTAAACAGTGACAATTATGACTTTCATGGTTTATATGGCATTACTATTTTCTTTGTATTTGAAAAATGGTTATTAGAAGAGATATTGGCCAAAATTTGGTTAATTATTTCATCTGACTATAGTCTTTCTAGCGATTTTAAGTAGAAGAGTATCTACATACCTTTTACTGTAAATATATTGCTACACATTATCAAAATTGCAGCATCATGCGAAAAATCGTGAATGTATTCATCTAATAATGTATCTCATAAAAGTATACTTACATCTTTGTTTTTCAAAAATAAATCAGCACTAGCTGCAGTGCCAAATCCGGTAAGAGATTTGACGTTGTTCGTGTGGATCAGTAATCGCCTACACTGCGAAAAGATGTTAAAGGCAAGCGCCCTCATGTGGTCGCTATGTCTCATCCTGTCTCTGGCTTGGTTTAATTCTACTATACTTTCTAACGAAATTATCTGCAAGGGACATTTTTTTTATTAAATTTAGGAAACCTCAGAGAAATACTATAGTTTACAATATAGAACGTTTATACAATTCCAAACAGAATATGCATACATTAGTAAATATAAAAAAGCTAAACATCTCCAACAGACTCACTGTCTTCTGGACCTGAGTTCTGTATTCTATGAGCAGTTTAAGTCTGTTAACAAGTATCGCAGTCAAATGTAATTAAACGCATGCCATTTAACAGATAAAATATAACTCACTTGTACACTAATATTACTCCTAATGTTCTCAGGTACAGCGGCTAAAACACTTTGGAAGCACCTCAGTAACGCAAGAACTGCCAGTCGTTGCAACTCAGGTTGGTCTGAGCCTAAGGTGAATGGCTCCACAAGATAGACGACGACAGAGGGGGCCTCTCGATCATCGTCATCGTGCGACGTATCCAGGTTGCTGCTACCAGGACTATCTCTTAGACCATCTCCATCTGAAAAAACAATTAATATTGTAGCTACATTGAGAAACCTGTTACGAAATGATATTAGCGAATATTTGAGTTTCCACATTGGAAATCAAGTGAAGTTTAAAGTTGATTAAACTGTGTTGGTGAAGGTACATTTATCTCTAGGATTAGTATAGCATAACTGCTGACTTAGTAAAGCGGGATTAACCATAAGGTTAAATGTGCAAAAGCCAGGGGCGAAAAAGTCTGTAAATTATAAAATATTCTTATTCCAAACAAAGATGCAAAGTCAAGGTATATAAGCGACAGCTTCGATTCTGAGACCGAGAACGAACACGAAGCGAAACACAAAAAATCGGCTATAAGGTGTGGTTGGTTGAAAAAAATCGAATTTGTTATTGTACCACCATCGGACGGCACTGTGACGGCAAGCGTCCATTGAGCATGAATTTAAATTAGCGGAATACTTATACTGGGAGCGCTTGGTTGCAAAGTTTTTATAGGTATTGTATTTGCTACAAGTGTCTGGGAACTGGAATTGATAAATTCGGAAGCCGAAAAATGTTCCCCGAACTAAGACAAAGCTTGAAATATATTGACATCCGCCCGCTTTGCTCGCTCAGGAGCTTAGACGACATAAAACTAACCCAAACTATAAGTATACTGATTTGTATTTGATATCATTAAAATAACTTTTATTAAAAACAAGCACAGCGAAAGTAGCAATGTCGCATTTAAATAGGTTTTACGCTATCTCTCTCTATCTGTCTTTTTGAATTCTATCCTAACGTAACATCATAGGTTAACACATATTCGCAATTTCTTCAGCAGGTTTTTCATTGGCGCCTTTTCAGTTAGGTTTAGTGGATGGTAAGGATGATTGTTTTGCGTGGTATTTTCATGCCTTTTGCTGATCCTTTTTCAAGACTAAGACTTATTTAACACGTTATTTCGCGTTCCTCGTTATTTTTAATTCTATAGATTTCAGTTAAAGACGAAATTATCTTTAAAAAATTGTTTTGTATTTTAGGTACACCATTAAAACTCGAGTTGTTTCTCTTATAATTTACTAATCTATTTTCAAAACTTTTCAAATTTATTAGTTATTAAATACTATCCTGTTCGGGGTTCAAGGTGATGCCCAGGGCGCCAAATATCTTAATCTGACCTTGTGATTAATCACTTAAAGTTGTAAAGATTGACAAAATGGCTCTATGTACATCTCAGTTTTTGAATACATCTTTCAGAGGCCAAAATAAAAATCTCAAAGTATACCAACATGACTTTTAACACCAGGGGTGCGCTCTGAGAGCCTTTCAAAAGACATGTATCATTATGATAAACCATTTTTCAAAAAATAATAACTGTAACTTAATTTCTGAAGGCAACTTTCAGATGCTTAGTCAGAATCTCCACAAAGCATACCTACACGAGATTAGTACCTCACATGACCTACACTCAGACTGGTGCATTCATTAGGATTAATAAGGTCTCTAAAAATAACAAATTAATTTCAGTCCCAAAGGCAATGCGGATTAGAAGCAGCAAAATAGGGAAATTGCTAAAATAAGTTTCCGACGAAAACCTTATTTAATATAATTTATGTCAATACCTATACATAAATTAAATCTATATTAATATATCATAAAACTATTTTACTCAAAAAATAAATCTGAAATTTTGAAAAATAAACTTCCTCGAACGATAAAACGTTAATAGGCTTCAGACACTTTAAATATCATAAATTATGCATACCTATTAAAAAGCATTCGAAGTATGTTAACCTACCTTGATCACTTTTCGGTGTAGACGGCGCCTTATCCAGAGTCGAAGACTGTGAACTGTTGTTAGGGTCCGGAGTACTCGGCGGGGGCATGGGACTTGGCGCAGGTCTTTCGGTGGTACTATCAGCGGGCGGGTCCAACAGAGTTTTGTCCATAGGAACCTGCTGCAGGTGGGGTGCTAGGTGGTGTTTGCACACTTGTGCGTACAGTTTGAGCATATCACTTGTTTCGCCCTCCCCTAGCAACGTAAACCACTCTTCCACAGGTTCATTGCCTATTTTCATTTTGGCTGCTTTACCTACCCTTAGTATGCCGTCTCTTAGTACCTTGGTGATTGGACTGTGCCTTCCCAGTTTGCAGATTTCA
Source organism: Pissodes strobi (assembly GCA_016904865.1). Taxonomy (NCBI): domain Eukaryota; kingdom Metazoa; phylum Arthropoda; class Insecta; order Coleoptera; family Curculionidae; genus Pissodes; species Pissodes strobi. Next base: position 256,147 of record MU182503.1, on the reverse strand, counting down.
TAAGCTGTCGATAATTCCTTAAAAAATAAGAATATGAAAATTAATACATTAATTTATGTTAAAACTTAATTATAATATTGTTTATACTATTTAAAAAGCCAACGAAAGTTGAAATTAAGTCGTTTACATTTTGCAACCACAATATCGATTTTTTCCTGATATTCCTACATACTGTCAAACATCAGCTTCAAACTTGGGGGCTACTGCGGTTGCTATAATGCACACTTTTGTTTTAATTGCAGTCTAGGCCAAATTGTAAACACTTTTTATTGCAGATAAAATTAACCTACAAATGGCAAAAGTTGGATGATATAAAAATGTAGTAATTTTTCCATTTTTATGCAAAAGTATGTATCTGTTATTAGTTTTTATCTTTCAAGGCCGTTTCAGCACTTCTTTAAAATATTGGTCTAAAAATTACATGTCGTTATTTAAGATTTTTCTGATGTTTTTTTTCTGTATATTGTTTTGACATCTGAATGCAATATCAATGAAATTTTAACGAATTTATAACTTACCTTAAAGAAAGTCTTCACACGTGGCAAAATCGCGTCGTTATCAGGTGCGACAACAACATATGCAATGTCCCTGGAGTATGAATAAGGTTCTAACATTAAACTTTCCCATTGCTGTAGAGCATAAGGGGATAAACACAGCCAATCTTTGTCATGCCCTACTATCACTGAAGGTATTGGTTGAGGTTCGCACCGGTCGTCCGTTCCTTATGAAGAAAATATAGACAAACATTAAGAATAAAAGATTACTCAATAATTAAATTTTTATGGTGCACTGTTGATATTTAATATCAAACAAATAAAAAAAACAATAATAATACTAACTAAAGAGAGTGAAACATCTTTAACTTACATAAGATATAAGCAATGCCATGAAACTAAGCTCACGTTTTTCGTTTGCAACATTAGATAGATTACACTAAAGTGAAGGATGAACATATTGCCGCTCTCCTAATGTTTATTTTATAGCTACATATATCAATCCATAACTAAAAATAAAATTTAACTGACCTCTACCAGCCAATCTATGGAACTGCCGCCAAGTCAAGGGACCTTTCACAGCCGAAGGTGCCTCCCACAGCCTCGTTTGACATTTCTTCTGGATTGCATCTTGTAGCAGCGGCTGAAGCAATTTCATTACCCTAACGATGTCTTGATTGCACTGAGGCCCAGGTGCCCTCAGAAAAGGCCACCTATGTACTCCAATGGAGTTGTTTAATTTCGATACTTTATCGTTTTCAATCTAGAAGGAACAAATAGTTAAAGATAAGTTTATATATCACCAAAAAGCATCAACATCTAGACTAAGTGGTTCAGTTCACTGTATGATAGAGAATAAAATACGATCATAATGCTTAAAAAGTGTATCTGGCATTTGAATCATGGCTTATAGTCTATGAGCAGCACATCATGGAATGTAAATCGACAATGGAGAGCTTTCATGGCAATAATTTTTGAGCATTGCTATCCCGGAAGACTAATTAGAATGCGAAATTCCAACAAGGGCAACTTTTACAATTCACATGATGTATTGGCATGCAGTTGGACTCGATGTGGGCACTATCGAGGGCCGAGGAGAGATTAGTGCTTAAAAAGTGTATCTGGCATTTGAGTCATGGCATCACATCATGGGATGTAAATCGACAATGGAGAGCGTTCATTGCAATAATTTATAAATAAATAAATTTCTTTATTGTCAGCAAAATCTCACTCAAAGACACAACAACGTCACCAACTGTAAATGATATGACGTAGAGTCCCAATTATAGAATTCTAAGTGTTTTACAAACAAGGCAAGTTGCACTGCTTAAAAACACAAAATACTTAATAGTACACTACTCAAAACAAAACAACAGAATGAAAACATTTCACATATCACCACACAAATAGTTGGCACTATCCTTATAATTTACATTAAAATATAAATACTTTGTAATTGTAATTGTGGACCATAGTTAAAATGAGAGAACATATAGTTTTGACTAGAGTTCAGTTTCAAAGTTAAATGAGTACACACACTTTTCCAACAAAAAAACTGTAGTCTCCTTCTTAAATTTTTCTAGATCTTCCGATGGGGCATAAATTATAGGCCTTGACACACATGTAATGGGGACCCCTCTTGAAAAATGTTGATGAGTGAGTGGGTATGCTAAGGGGGTCCCTACCACTACCCCTGGTAACAACCGACATACTCTCTGAATAATTACCACGGTTTTATTGAAAAGCTTCTGGGAATCTCTTCATAAACATGACAAGAGACAAAAAAATACAATGAAGGCACAGTCATGAACCTCAATCGAGAAAATTTACTCTACAAGATTCTCTAGGATGCAACCTAAGGATGCAGCGGACAATACGCTTTTGTGCTTTAAACACATCGAGTGCCCACTGTGACTTTCCCCAAAACAAGATGCTATAATTAATAATAGATTGTACACTGACATAGTAAAACTGTCGTATTGAATTTATTGATAAAATTTCTCCGAGTCTACGAATTAAAGCAGAATTACTATTCAGTTTGCATTGTCACGTTTAAAGGGGTATATTCCAACTGAGGGTTGGGTCAAGATGAACACCCAAAAAATTCACACTCTCCACAACTGGAACTGAACTGCCATTCAAACGCACATAAAGAGAATTGGTTATATAATTTGTTGTTTGCTAAAGCAGACAAGTCGAAGCCGAAGACAGCCTCCCTCGCACCATTTCTACATTTGATTAGCCACCACTGAGCAGTTCTCTGAAAGGTCAACCAAGTCAAGCTCAGACAGCACCACATATGTGTCATGGGCATACTGCGAAGCCAGGCCAGTCACAAGTTCTTCACTCAGAGTCTTTACATATAGTAAAAAGAGAACAGTTCCCAGAACGGAACCTTGGGGCACTCCCTGCTTGACCTCTGTAGCTTGATAGATGTACTCCTTGCCATTGTTTGTTATACACACACATTGATTTCTATTTGAGAGATAAGCATTGCTTTACCAGAAGACTAATTAGAATGCGAAATTCCAACAAGGGCAACCTTTAGAATTCACATGATGTATTGGCATGCAGTTGGACTCGATGTGGGCTCTATCGAGGGCCGATGAGAGATTAGTGAATTGTTGCCTACAGTCAGACAGCAGTCCTATACATATAAAACAGAAACACATAGTTGGTAATGCCCTGCAAACCATGATTAGGTTATGATGATAGTTTTATGTCACTTTTGCACCTTAGTCAATTATGTCAATTATCCTAAATCAGGGTGCTCCTTTTGGGTGTGCCGAGTTCTTATCATTTTATCAATAAATGACTTAACACGCTAAGTGTGAGTTCTCTCTATATTTGTGAGATTTCGCCGTGTTTCATAAGCACAGAAAATCCCTTTCGTAGAACAAGGGTGCAGCCTTAAATTACTGCTTTGTAGGGGTATTATTTTGTATAACGGGCTTCCAAAACCATTTGGGGGCAAGTTTTAATAAATTTAAGTACTTGTAGATCTGAAACTGTACAGTAGCTGGGAATATTTAAGTTCAAGACAAGTTGAATTATAGAGTTGTATTATCTTTTGTCTAATAATGGACTTTCTAAAAAGCATAATATTCTAGATACTCAACAATTGGGCTTCCAGGCTGGAGTGGGAACCAGTGATGCTGTATTTAATTTTCTTGTGTCTCTATAGTTGAATTCCGGATAGTGTTAACGGTTTGTTAACTTTTATTTGTGTTGCAGAAAAGAGCCAATCCTTTATAATTGTCGAGTTCCTTTTCGAATCCCCTGTCGACCTTATTTCAGAAAAATTAGTGTGCTGGCAATCTTCTATATTTATACTGGCGAAAGCTTGTCTTATACATAAAAAATATAAACATCAGATTACAATTTTCGAAACTTCTTGCATAAGAGAAATGGAATGTGAAGCTAGTTTCACAAAAATTGTTAAAAAAAATTACTGGCAGCACCATTTTATTCTCTGGAAGAACATTTTAATGCAAACTTTCAGTGGTGGTTATCTGTTTAGTGTTTTATGAATTATTTTGTTTCTTTTTGTTTGTTTGTTTACTTGTATTCATCAAACATTTTGTATTTGTTTATATTTTGTATCTAAAAGTTTAATTTCTACTGTCAGAAGGTAGATAATTCATTTTAATTTCTGTTTTGTTAACAACACTTCTGTTTATAACAATAAAGCGATATTTGACTTGACTATTTGCGATTGCTTGACTGTAGTTTGTGTTTCCCGACGACTTCTGTGGGTCGGTGATCGATACATCACAATAGCATTTTGATAGTAGTAGCCTGCTTTATTTAACTCTTAGGTACTATGTAATTTATTTTTTTCGACTCGGTTTATCATGTTCTTTCATTATCCTTTACTGTAAATTTGTATTAACATAAAAATTTTAAATTGTTAAACCAAGCTAACACATATTTTTAGGAAGCTAGACCTTTTCTGTTGTTTATGTATCATATTATAAGTACACTATAGCTATTGGCTGTCTTAATTTCGAATGACAAAGAAAAATCCATTACTGATATTCTGATGCTTTGCTCCTCTCTGGGATACATAAGACACACTACTTGAAGATTTGTTGAGGCTTCGCCGAATTTAATGCGGGAGTCAAAAAAGAAACTGCCTGTGAAACTTTAGAATACTTAAAATCTCTTGACGTTAAGTACTAAATATCAACAATGAAAGCAATATTCTGTCAAAAAGATACAGATGCGTCATATTTTTTATTACAGAAAGTTCGAAAACCTGTCTAAAAAAAAATAATTGAAAACCAACCTGAAAACCGATTCTCAAAAACAAATTAGATTTGTATTTGGATCTGAATTTTAGCTGAAACTTTTTTGAGACATATAATATCTCATTACTTGTTATATATTACAAGTTTGAACCTAGAGGATGCAGATGACTAGGAAGAAATATACCGCCGATCTGATGCACATTATTCGTTATCGATGGAGTCTGATTCAGATTCCTATTCGTATTATTTGCGTTATTCCTATTACTGCAGCATTTTACAATAAGAAAATATTGCATATAGTCTTATATAGACTTAAAAATTACAAAAAATAATAGCAACGTTCTTATTAGAAGCAATGACAAACAGGAGTATAATACCAGACATGGACAGAATTTTCGGATTGACTTCCATCGGATAGAAAGGTCTCGCTTCTCTGCCAATTACTTTACACCAAAGTTATTCAACAAGCTTCCTTTGCCTATAAAAAAATTTGTCACCAAAACCGTTTGTGAAAAAAATTAAAATCTACCTTCTAGATAGGGCATTTTATTCTATTGCAGAATTCTGTGATGCACCTATGAGAATAGCAGATTTTTAATCTATTTTTTAAACTGTTAGTATCGTCTTTTGTTTGTCAAAATATATTTACTTTATTATTTACACATTCGTTTTTATTAATTTTAAGTGAGACCTCGGTATTTGTTTGTTTGATATGTACTTTTCCAGTTTATATCTTGATTTTAATTGTACTTGGTAACGTTTAATTAGTTTAAGTTATTTTAATTATAATTATAACTGACATATGCAAATATTCTTGTAATGTAATAACATGAATAAATACTTTGACTATATACTCAGACATTAAAAACTATACCTTGCACATCCCCAAATTCTCTAGCAAGTTCTTGCTTTGCTCCAATGCTATGCTCGTAACCTCGTTACTATCTGAATACTCCAGAAAGTGCACCGCGTTTGAATACATGCCCACTTTGGCCTGTCTGACGTAACGCGCAGCGCGACAGAGGGCGTTGGCAGTGCTCGGGATGAACACGATTTGGTCGCGGATCATGTCCAACAAGTAGTGAGGTAGGGAGTCAAGCTGGTCGCGGTCCACCGTCGCATCGGACTTCAGGCAACTTAGGGAGGTTAGGAAAGAGACTAGAGATGATTTCTTTCGTTCGCCAGGGTCTTTGGCTATACCTGAAATATTTAAATTAAAGGTTTTTTAAACCAAACTTTAAAAATATAATACTTGCAGAAAAAATAATGGAATTATTATATTATGGTAAGGTTAAGATTGATTACCTTGATGATTTAATTATGAGATTCGTGTCGATTTCTAGTTACGTGTTAGATCTTATTAGTTTTCTGTTCTTTAGACAGTTGTGCATCCAGATGATTTTATATTAAATATTGTTTGTAAGAAAATTAGTTAACAAGCAATATTTTCCATTGGAGTGGCAATCAATATACACATAAATTACCTGCCAAATAATTTGAATAATTACCAGTAATTTCCATTTCATCTTCATAAAACAGTCCACTTCCGAACGACAGTCTCCTATTCACCACAGCCGAAAATCCGCAGCTACACCTGATATGATCTTCCTCCATGGATCCATGATGTTGTTGAGGAGACATCATACCTCCGTAAGGAGGCGGTTGACCCAATCCCGGATATGGGCTGGTCGGTTGTGCGCTTGCATGAATTTTGTCGCTATGCGAATTGAGGAGGTAGATACCGGCGTCAGCACCACGAATGTTACCAACGACCTGAGATAAAATTAGAAAAAAAGAATAAATAAATACTGCAAGCTAGTTATAATCATAATCTTTCACTACGTCGGCGAAATCCATTTATTAAATCGGACTCTGAGAGCATTAATCAAGATTTAAATATATAAATTTAAACGTTTCATGCTAATTAATAATGAAGACCTACCAGTCACTAAACGCAATCTATTCAAAAAAGTTAGAGAGTTTAAGGCTATACAAAGCGGCTTTCTGGATCAACGGTATGATCTACTTGAAGAAAAATGACAATGATCCACCAATAAAAATTAGATCTAAAATAGACTTGCACAAATAAGGTTCGTTTGTAGATTAATAAATAAACAATTATAATTAGGTATGGTCTTTAACGGAATAACTAATATCTTAGATAAGTACAAAACTAGCCAAACTGTTTTATGTGATGATATGACTGAATTTAGCAGTATGAGTAGTGAAAATATTAATATTATACACCTAAACATTATAAGAATCTACAAAAACTTTGATGAGTTTTTGGTTTTTTTTTTTTGGAAGCTACAAAAATAGGTTTTGATCTCATAGTCCTATCTGAAACCGACGATATACTTAACGTGAGTAACTTTAACATAAAAGGGTACAACACATATTTTAATAATAGTACACTCAACAAATGTGATGGCTGTGAAATATTTGTTAAACAACAATACTATCTAATGTATGAAGTAGAAATCGAAAATACACTTAAATTGGCCAAAGTAACTATTCAAAAGAACAACATTACCATGGACATTTTTGCAACTTACAGCTGCTTTTTGAACTTAAGCAACATCTGGCAAAAAACATTGTTTGAAAACAACCGAATATATATTTTCACTGGTGATATAAACATTGACTTACTATCAAGTGAAAGTGAAGCGACCAATAACTATCAATCAATAATGCAAAGCTATGGCTTCTCTAGCACGATAAATAGGGTAACAAGATCCGGAGATTCCAGCGAAAGCTGCTTAGACCAATTCTTTGTAAGATGTAAGAACAACACTTTTTGTGACATATCTGCTGTAATTTTAGAACATAAGCTTACTGATCACGATTCTATCTTGCTAAGTATACCAATAAAATCTAAATTAATGACCAACATTGCTAATAAACCAGCTTACTATCAAAAATTAAATCATGAAAGGTTAAGCAAACTACTAGTAGAAACAGGATGGGATTGTGTTCTCCAATCTTGGGGCAGTGACACGTGTACTGATATTTTTATAGATAAACTTAATCAAACAATAATCTAACACTTCTAAATAGGTATAAAACTTATGGAAAAATACTTTCAAAAACAATTAAAAATGCTAAATATCTATATTTTAAAAAGCTAGCACAAAAAAATGTAAAAAATCCCAAATTACTCTGGGATGTTATTAAAAAGGCCACTGGTGACCAAGAGGTCAAACTGGGTATAAATAGGATTGTAGACCAAAATAACATAGAACAAACAGACAAAGTACAAATAGCTAATGAATTTAATGATCTTTTTGTAAATGTGGGGAAAAACTGGCAGAAAAATCCAAAAAAGTAATACAAATAAACAGTCAGGGAGGGTCAGAGTAGTAAATTCATTCTCATTGAACCCAATATCTGACAGAGATATCTTAAAACAAATACAAAGCCTAAAAGAGGGAGTTAAGGGAGGGGAGGATGATATTTGCTCTAATTTAATAAAAAATAAATATAAGGATCTTTTAATTAGACCTCTAGGCCATATCAGTAATGTTATCGTTAGTACCGGGATCTTCCCACAGAAATTAAAAACCACAGTAATCAAACCACTATACAAACAAGGCGATAGTAAATTTACAAATAACCAGAGACCAATTGCCCTAACTAGCATGGTCAGCAAAGTAATAGAAGTGTTTTAAATATAAATTAAATAAGTTCCTTGAAAAAAAAAACAAAATTTTGAATAAGAACCAATTTGCTTTTAGAAAGGGTCTGAGCACGGAGATTGCACTTTGTAGGGTAACAGAGTAGATATTAAGAAATCTTGATCAGGGAAAAAACGTTTCAACCATCTTTTTCGACCTGCAGAAGGCATTTGATACTGTGCCGCGTCGGGCCCTGCTCGATGTTTTAGAAGTCTCCGGAATGAGACGAGTTCCCTAGTTCATCATTAGCCCTTACTTGTCCAACAGAGAGCAATATGTCAATATTTCTGGATGTAACAGCTCGAAAAAAGTGATAAACATCGGCCTACCGCAAGGTACAGTCCTTTCCCCTGTACCTTTTAATTTGTATATTAACGGAATTCTCTCGGTGGTGGATGATGATAATGTGTATTGCTTTGCTGATGGTGCTGCTGTGGTAATTCATGGTGATGACTGGATCTCGACAAAGCAAAAAGCTGAACTAGCCATACAAAATCTCTCACCATGCTCTTCTCCTGCATTTCAATCTCTCATAATGCACAATACACAGTGTCAACCAAACAATAAAACATGCAACTGCACTAGAACAATAGTATACACCATATCAACTTTACATAAAATAAATAAAATGATTTATGTGACATTCAATTATTATAAAGAAAACGTGACCCACGGACTAAACACAAGATTTGCATCAATAAATAATGTCCCTGTACAAATCTCAAAACATAAAGCATGTCAAAATCATATTTATTGCACGGGTTCAAAGATGTATAATATGATGCCTTTAAATATAAGATTACAACCTTACCACAAAGTTAAAAGAGAAATTTGTGAATGAATTTCTGATAATATCATAGTCTAGTGCAAAATGCAAGATTGAAATTATATTGTTTTTGACTTATATAAACACCTTAGCTACTTTAAAACTAGAGAATGGTACTATAATTTCTTTTGCAGATGACACCGCCATAATATTTTCGGCAAAATCGTGGAATGAGGTGAAGGAAAATGTTATTGCTGGTCTGGATGCTGTTCAAAACTGGTTGAACACATTTAAATTAACTTTAAACCTTATTAAAACAAATTATATAGCGTTTTCAATCACCATGGCAAATCAACCTCACTTTGATGTCATACAGGTTAAAGATACAAATACTGTTATTAGAGAAGTTTCACAAATTCAATATTTGGGGGTAGTCATTGATATGCATTTGAAATGGGACAAACAGATTCTTAGGTTGACATCAATTGTTCGTAAATTAGTGTATAAATTTTATATATTAAGAAATATTTTAAGCAAAAAGTTTTTATTATCTGTATATAGAACTATTGTTAAGTCATTGGTAAGATATGGAATAGTTGTGTGGGGTGGTCTGTACGAAAATGCTTTACACCCGTTATGCGTTGTACAAAACTATATTTTAAAAATAATTCATAAAAAGGGCAGGCTTTACCCAACAAGTATGTTGTATACAAAGGAAATTTTCAATGTAAGGTTGATATATGTTTTGGCGGTCACTACCTTTATTTATAAGAATGAAGGACTCCGTACATATGTTGACCACAGTTACCAAAGAAGAAATAGAACTGAAGATTATATTAAATTACCAACACAAGCGTAACGCAAGCGCTAATCTCAGATGTTTAAATTATTTGGGTCCAAAAATATTTAACATGTTGCCAATGGATATTAGAAATACCAAAAAAATTAGAATATTTAAAAGAGAAAGTCGACTTTATATCTATGAAAATAGAGGCAAGTTTGCTGAATTGTTTTAGGTAGTGATGGCAAAAACCGTGAAAAGTTGAAACCGGTTATTCGGTTTTCTTAAAAACCGGTTTCGGATAAAACCGGGTATTCGAATAATAGTGAAAACCGGGTATCCGGATAACCGGTTAATCGGATAGCCGGTTCATCGGATAACCGGTTAATCGGTTAATACACAGTCATCATAGGCTAATCATAATTTATAATTTGTTCTTAAGCATATTTCCATTAGTTCAGTTTCCCTGCCGATTAGGGCACAATCATTAAATTCTAGTGAACCAAATTTATTCCATTTTTTGGTCGTTATTGAAATAAACCCCAAGGTAATAATTAAATTAAAAATATTGTTTATTACTAATTACAATCGACATAAATTCTGAGCAGAAAAAATATTACAATTTTTTAAAACTTAAATAAATATAAAGGTATTCTATTAAAGGTAGATATTATTTTTCAATCGCCTTCTAAAAGCATTTCCAAATATAATCACCGTCCAGTAGGTATGTGGTATATTACGATTCCAAATACCCAGTTTTTACTTTACTTTCTTTCTTTTTTACCATTACTTGTGAACCCGGTGGCCCAGTGCCATGTAACTAGATAACCGAATAATCGATTAATCGGTTAACCCAGAAACCGGTTATTCGGTTAAAGGAGAAATCGGGTAATCGGTTAACCGAGTATCCGGTTAACCGGTTTCGGTTTTTTGAAAAACCGCGGATAATCCGAAACCGGTTAACCGACTATCCGAAAAACCGTCTTCGGTTGCCAGCACTAGTTTTAGGTTTAAAAGCTATGCAGCTGCCTACTTGGGTTTAAATTCTTAAATGCTTTTTTTGTTATTTACTGTTACTATTATGCATTTCGCAACTTTTTTACATTTGTAGAATATTTATAATTCATTGTTGGTCGGTATACTTAGGGAAAAAATTGTAACATTTCGCATATACGGATGTTTAGTTATCTAGATGCTGAGTTGCAATTTCATTATTATCATTGTATTTATACAAACAAGCATAATGTATGTTATTATGGATATTTGGAGTAAGAGTTTGAACTTAGAATTTTATCTAAATGGCATGTATGTAAATACTTAGTATAATAAACGTGGCAGGGTTACAGGGAGTACTGTTCCCTCCAAATAAATAAATTAATAACTGTGTATTTTGTTCTCATTTAAAATCTTAACCTACTACCTATTATATTGTTATATTATATGTTTCATTTACATTTGATAGTGAACCCTTGCAGAAACCTCAATTAAGAGAGTTATTGTAATTTCCTATTGCTACGAAATAAACAAATAAAATTAGCTATGTAGATAATTATCCGAACAAATCCCATCACACTTGTGTTCTATAATAGGTTTTGCATCGAGTGCATGCAGCCATTGCCAAAATTCAACTCCCTTTCAAAGGATCTTCATACACTGTCAATCAAACTAACAAAATCTCCAATATTTTATTCCCAAAAAGACTATGAAATGCATAAAACTGATACACATAAACTTCACGCTATCGCCACCTAGATCTGTGCAGGCGACTGAATATGTTCCATCGCTTCACATTATAGCTTGAACTGGCAATGTAACACCATAATTTTGGCGCATCCACTTTACTGAATCTTAACACAATCTTATTAAATAAAATATGATAATTTTATAAAGAAAATCAACACGTTTCATATGAATAAACGGAAAATAGTAAATCTCCTTACCTTTGGGCTAGCATTACAAACGCACAACGTACAACTATCGAAATTGTGATCCCTAAATATGTTGAAGGCAGTATCTGTTAGCAAAATGTTAAGTACCAATGAGCTAGCCTCGGGTGTACGATGATTTGGCTGAGGCGTAGGTACAGGCTCCACAGAGTTGAGGTTCTTGTTGAGATATGATGAGGTGGTAGAATTAGCGGGCGACGGCAGTTCATAAGGTGGAGGGGGCGGTCTAAACCCTATAACATGCACATACAATTTAGACAAAAAACGAATGAAGAATATTATGAAGTCAATTCATAGTAGGAAATATAATTATAATTAACTTTGTATTTCCACATACTAGATCAAGAAGATCAATTGGAAGAATAATGAAACATTTGAGACACTTTAATATAGCAGATGTCCGCTGTCCACGATACTTTTTATACGGTCAGTTATGAGCCAACCGGAAATATGTGCTTGTTTGTATGTATTATCAACTTCTTGTCAAGATAAATTCCCCTTGATGTCATGTATAAAATATGCCTAACACTTACCTGGTGGATGTAGAGGACTAGGAGGAAATATACCGGCGTTCTGATGCACATTATTCGGTATCGATGGAGTCGGAGTCCGATTCCTATTGCTGTTCATATTATTTGCATTATTACTATTATTATTGACATTTTGCTGGTGGTTTTTGTTGTTTTCCATGTGCTGCACCCACGACGGCTTATACACACAATTACCAGGTTGCGGAATAGGGTGTACTTGACTCGGAAGATTATTTAAAGGTGCGTATTTACTGCTGCCTACTAACTTGCAGCTGGCTGGCGGCTTAAAAACGAAACTCCAGTCCTCTGAAAATAGAAAAAATCAATGTGATGTTCTATTGGCTTAGAAAATATCCAATAACCCAACAGGTACATCTAAGTATCATTCACCTAATATATTGAGCAGAACAAAGACTTTTGAAACAACGACATTTAAATGCGAAGCCAAAGCAGAATGTTGCGATAAACTGTTAATTATTATTACTGGAGCTGATACCATAATGCCAAACAAAATGGCAAAGATTTATTCAAAATTTGTAATTCAATTTTCTAAACTATGACCTGAATTTTGAAATGCATATTGCACCTTGAATTGACTTGATTAAAAAAGATAAAGATATTTCTATTTCACATATTCAATTATTTTCTTCCCAGCTTGTTAAATCATCTATCAATTTAATACACAAATATCTAAATTTTCAGTTGCAATGGGACCGAGCAACTGTGTGAAAGTTGATCTTTTAATAAAGGTGCATCTTCCCATAGAATAGCTGCGAAAACTATTCAGCTGGTGTGCAATGGCCATAGTTATAATTATTATTAACATGATATGCATGTTGCATATTATACTATTTTCACTGCTTAAGTAATGACTTCAGAAATGTGAAATGATATATATATTTTAAAATACCAACCTATATTCTCCTCCTGTGGACTTCCCATCATAGGGTAGATCTCCTGCTTCACCCTCACTATCGCTAAATCGGGATAGTCCTGCTGGCCCAGATCTAGTTGACCACAAGGTGACGCAATAGGGTTGTGTTCCAAACTGGGCGGCGTTGGAAACATCTTGCTAAGCTCGGGTGGCATCCCTATGTTGGGACAACCACCTAAATTGGTCTGTCCATGTCCAGATAGACGTTTTATGGTGGTCGTGTCTTCGTGATGTAGATAATTGGTGGGGCCTGCCGAGCCCGGCGGCGTCTGGATCTGTATCTGCGGAAAGCACTGCGATAAGAGAGAGGTGTGAATAAAAAGCGTGAAAGGACGAATAGATGGTGCTTGAACTAACAACAGTAATTAGGCTGAGACAAGAACACATAAATAGGTGAATAACACGACGAAGCAAAGTGTACTAGCATGTAGTTTAACTCTGAATGTACAGGGTTATGCAACGAGGACTAGACAAGACGATTTTTTGACTTTCCCTGTACTTTTACAAAAAAAAAAACTGAAATAGCCATCTCATGTAATTTTCTCCCGCGAATTCGGATGTGTCCAGCAAGACAATTGAACATGAAATAAAAGTGCTAGGGGTCACTTTGATATTTTTTTAAATGGGATGCCATATTTTTAATGTGCTTATCCGATTTCTCATATAAATTTTAATCTAAAATGATGGATTTTTAATTCAAAAATGCCTTTTTTATTCAGTTTTAAATTCGGAAAATCTCCGTACAATTAATATCTGATAGATGGGTACCCGTTTCACGTGTTCAACCTTTAACCTGCTTTAAAGCGCCCGGCAGTCAGACCAAATCAAAGACAATATTATATTCTCGCTGGACCAAATAATCAACTTTAAAATTTCTATACTATATTTTTCAAGTACATAATGAAATATTCATTAGAAGAACGACTAAGGTCCATATAAGCAACCGGTTGCATGCGACCAGTTTCATGAAACTAATCGCGTCATTTTACGTCCATTTGTGCAACTTATTTTGAGTTTAGTTTGAACAATGTCGTCGTCCGATGAAGATTTTATGGTGGGTGCCATGTATTTAAGGAGAAAAAAAACCCAAAAGCTTTTTTGGGTTTATCCGGGAGAAGGTTCTACTAAGATAACAGTGCAAGACCCGGTGAAATGGATATTTCTCTACTTCCTGCACTAGAGCAATATTTAAAGTTTGTTCGCCGGTCGACAGGGCTCTAGCCATATTTTTGACTATTATTGACCTATTCAACAGCAAAAATCGAGCAAAACTACTAAAAAATGCACGGATGAACTACTCCGGTATATTGATCGTACGCAACTGATCAATGCGCGATCGGCAGGTTTCGTTTCATGAGGCCGGTTTCGTATAGGTTGCGTCAAAAATAGGTTGCAGTCGCGCAAGTGGACGGACATACGTTGTCTCAAAGGGTAAAATTGTGTTCGCAACTGGTTTCATGGTTGGACACAACTGGATTCATTGCTTTTGTTGCGTAAATGGACGAGCCGCCTAGTGTAATAAAATTATATTACAAAAGTGGAGAGAATGCTCGATAAACACAATGAACATTTTTTGAGAGTTTCCAGAGACATATTCAGAATTTGAAGACGAAGATTATAATTTATACAATAAAATTCTATGGACTGACGAAGCGTCATTTACAACATCGGGGGTATACAATCGGAAAAATACAAGATACTGGGCAGCTGTTAAACCTCATAGATATGAAATGATAAAGTTTCAAGGTAGGAGCTCACTTAATGTTTGATGTGGGATATTAGAATCATTGGACCACCATTTTTTCGTGGCTCTTTAACAGGCCAAAAATACCTCCAGTTTCTTCAAAACGATATCGAGGATTTCTTGGAAAGATTGCCATTGCAAGTCTACAATAATATTGTTTGGCAGCAGGATTGTGCTCCGCCTCATGCAGTTCGAGAAGTCGTAACATACTTAAATGAGCTTTACAATCAGTGGATTGGCAGTAACGGAACAATTCATTGGCCACCCAATAGTCCCTATATCACGCCAATAGATACATTTTTATGGGGTCTTTTAAAAAATGAACTTTATCAACGACCGAACAGAAGTCTCAAGGATATTCAGTAAAAAATTATAAACGAAATTAATAGATTTAACCAGGACCAAAATATTGTGAGAGGTTCCTTGAAGAGACCGAAAAGGGGGCATCGGTCGTGTTTTGAAAATAATGGACGACACATCAAACAATTATATTAATGAGATTAAAGTTATTAAATTAGTTTATAGTTTTTTCTAATATGTCATACTGTTTTTATACGTAAACTATAATAGATTTGCAAAAAACTACCATTATTCGTAACTAATTCGTGAAAAATATAGTATAGAAATTTGAAAGTTGATTATTTGTTCTGACTGACGGTCGCTTTAAAGCAGCTTAAAGGTTGAACAGGTGAAACGGGTATCCATCTATCAGATCAGGTATTAATCGTGAAGTAGACGAACATTTTCCGAATTTAAAACTGAAGAAAAAAAACGTTTTTGAATTAAAAATCCATTATTTTAGATCAAAATTGATATGAGCAATCGGATAAGCAAATTAAAAATATGGTATCCCATTTAAAAAAAAAAATATCAAAGTGACCCCTAGCACTTTTATTTGTGTTCAATTGTTTTTTGCTGAAGATATCCGAATTCGCGGAAGAAAATTACATAAGATGGCTATTTCAGTTTGTTTACAAAAGTACAGGGAAAGTAAAAATTGCCTTGTCTAGTCCTCGTTGGATAACCCTGTACATAAAGAATTTCAAAAAAATAGTGTAACTTATTGTTAAAAATAATATTATCATTATCTTAATTTATTCCCAACTAACTGTGAAAGTTCATTACAAGAAATATAGAATACAAGCATTATAATTAACACATAAACCAATAAATAAATATGATAAAGAATATAATACACACAACTAACATCTCAATAATTAAACAAATGAACCCACTAAATAGTTCTAATAATTATAATTCTTTTAAAGATAGTGAAAACATCCATCAAATCTGTTTACATAATTTTGGCTTGTAAAATGAAAATGATTATCGCTATTTTCTAGAAGAAGAAGCTTTTCAAGAAGATAAAATTAGCCTGATCGAGAAAAGCAACTTTTCTCATATAACTTGTACTTTTTAGATTAAAGTAATCATCATTTTTTTTCTGGTTAGTGTACTTTTCTCATCGTATTTTCAGAGCAAATTAAAATACCTCAATAATGGTTATATTTACAAAGTTTAACCAAGACCACCTTGTTTATAATAGGATTCATATATCTAACTATCAAAAATTTCACTGTTGTTAAATTTACGGGAAGAAAACCTTATAAAAATATGTACTGATACAGATTTCACATGCCACAGCTTGTTTATTGCATCTATTGACAACAACTTATAAACGATTGCCCATATTTTCGCAAATACCCTGTATATTTTCCAACTCTTAGAAACAAAATAATAATTGTTAATATTATAAAATATTTCAACAATAAAAAGTATGTTCCTTGCTTATGGAAGAAAATTAAATCTTTGCTAACTTAACCAAAAAGGATATCTACAGGATCATTCTTATATTTAGACAGCGTCTAGCGCGGTTATTATTCGCAGTAGAAAAAAACTTCAAATACAAAAGTTGTAGGGATCATCCTAAATCGACAGAACATGTTCTCAAATATTATACAGGGATAATATGTTAGGGTTTGAAACCTTCGGCAAAATGCACTAAAACGGAGCTTTATCCACAATACTGAAACAGAATTAATGCACTCGACGCGCGTTTCGCTAACCATGTTAGCATCATCAGGAGATGATTAAGAATTTGCAATAGCGCAGTTTTAATCACCTCCTGGTAATGCTAACATGGTTAGCGAAAGCCCGTCGAGTTCAATAATTCTGCTTCGGTATTGTGAACAAAACTCCGTTTTAGCGCATTTTACCGAGGGTTCCAAACCCCAACATATTATTCCTGTATAATATTCGAAAACATTTTCTGGCGATTTAAGATAATCCCTACAACTTTTGTATTTAAAGTTTTTTCTACCTCGAATAATAACCGCGCTAGACGCTGTCTAAATATAAAGGCCGCTTTACATGCTGCAAGACAACCCGCAATTCTCTTGCAGCAAGACGTTGCAAGAGCAAGACAACAGTTGCAACGTTTCTTGCACTTTGGTTTTACATGTCGCAATTCTTTTGCAATTGCGACTTGCTACCAACCTTTGAAATCAAATCCAAAACATAACCAAATGTTTAATCCAGAGGGCGCAAGGCATCAAACAAAGAACTTTGATTCATTTTATTTATACATAAAAAGTAACAATCAAATATCAAATAAATAAACATCCATCAACTGTCGAGCGTGTCTGGTCACTTTATCGGGTTTTGGTGATACATATTACTAGAATTTCCCCCAGACTTGCACTTGCAGTTGCAGATATATCGAGCAGAAGCGATAAGTTGAAAGTGCAAGAGACTTGCGACTTTGGATCAGCTGGGTCTCAACTGCGCATGCCTTCGGACAATATCTCTTGTGTCTTGCATGGTCTTGCACAAACTCTTGCAACATGTAAAACGGCCTTAAGGAATGAACCTCTAGATATCAAATATAAGGAATGAATCTGTAGATATCCTTTTTGGTTAAGTTAGTAGAGATTTAATTATCTTCAATAATCACATAATGTTCCATATCGCAAAGTTGTTAAAAAACACAAACATGGTATATCTTTAATGATGTTGAGGTTTCAATCTTTAATGGATTACCCTGTATATTAATAAATATTTTTTTCTTAATTTAAAAATATATAATGTGTTGACATTTGAGTTAGCCGTTTTCGAAATATTTGTAATTGTTTAATCAAATCGAAGTTATTACTTTTATTTAACAAATAAGTTATAATTAACATATTATTACTATAGTTATAACATATTAATATATTTATTTATTTTCAATAATCAAAATAGAACCAATAAATTAACAATATTTTTCTTATAAAATTATTTATGAAAATTCACAAGTGTTCAAGGTGACCGCCGCTATTTCCACTAGTTTTTAAAATTAATTCAGAATAAAGATTTAGCTATTTCCACTAGTTTTTAAAATTAATTCAGAATAAAGATTTATTAATTTTTGTTTTAATATACAGGGGTTCCATTAAAAAGGTACCATGGTTTTGCTTTTTTCTATTAACTTTGTGATAGCCCTGTATCATACTTTAGAACATCTTTTGTCGATTTACGATGATCCCTTCAACTTTTGTATTTAAAGTTTTTTTCCATCGCGTACGCTAAACGCTGTCTAAATATAAGGAATGACTCTGTACATACATTCTTGGTTTGGCAAGTAAAAAATAAATCTCTAGACAGTATAAAGCTAAAGTTATAGCCTAGTGTAGAAAAAGATTACTCAAAAAATTTATCATTTTCAGCAATATTACTAATTACTTTAACAAAATGAATAGATTGAAAGAGTTAAATGGGCGTAGTGCATTTATTGGTAAAAACTAACAGTTTTTTGATTTTTTGTTAGTCAATCTCAAAACATGATTTTTGTCTAATAATATAATTTCTGTTAACAAAGCAAATTGCAAATAATAACATTAATAGCACTATAAAATGATAAAACAAAAACAAGCTGTAAAACAGCATAATGATAAATGGCTCACAATTATAATGCAGAACAGAACACAACATAATGTACATTCAAAGTATAAAACAAAAACATTAAAAGTTATATTTCTATATTCAACTGAATGTGTTCATGGGGACAAAACAAATCTTAGGGGTTTCATTATCATACTTACAGCCTCATCACTACTGGTATAATCAGAATTTTCAAATATCTGATCCAAGTCCTTGTAAGATGGTTGCAATCCCTCGCTGGTAAATAAATTATCTTTCTTATCTTTGGGTTCTTCTTTAATAGGAGGTGCTCGAGTGAAACCGTCCATTTTGCAATTCGGGTTGGTTCCATCCTCTTCGAATTCGTATGGGTCACCAGGCCGTTTTATTCCGTGTGGAAGAGGCTGCTGCGTTGGCTTCGTTGATTCTATTTCAGCCTAAAAAAAAATAAAGGTTAAAAAATGCAAAGGAATACAAATATTCCCAAGACAAATTTCACCAGAAAACATTCTGGAGTAGAAAAACCACATCTGCAGAAAACTGCTGTATTTATAATCAGACGCAAAAAACACCAACCAACTAAGTCTTGAATTAAGTCAATATGAAAAATATGCCCCTGGACCATTATTACTTTAAGTAGTATTGCATATATCACTAAAACATGCGGCTGATTAAACGAAACATATTTTCAAATATCGATATGACGAAAAGTGCTGAACCCTGCCGAATAGGTTAGCAATGTCTTAGCATAACACTGCTACGACGATAATTGCGAACACGGATTTTTTCTATGAATATATGATTATACTGAAGTGATTTCAATAAGCCAGGGCAATTTTTTAAATTCTGGTTGAAGGCATATACAGATGCGTTCATTTAAATTGTGTTACACAATTTTTCATATGTTGTAATAAAGACATGTATCATTTATTGGCAATATATACAGCATTAATCAATTGAATTACTCTGGCAATAAATCTATTTCAGATCATCTACAAACAATAGGAAGTTAGAAGACATAAAACATGAGGAAACAGAAACGGGGCGGGGCTGACAATACATGGGATGATAATATTTACAAATTTACTTAGAAAATTCATTCTTATACTTACAATTGTTCCTGGTTCCTGCTTTATTTCCTGCTTAACAATATTCACATTAGTAATGTCATTGCACTGACTGATACCATTATGGTGGTACATTGTGTAGAGATCCATCTTTTTGTTGAAGTTGTTTTCTTTTCCGTCTGGTTTGAACCTTTTCACCGGATGGTTTAGCCAAGCATCCTGTGTAGAGTAATCATACAACATGTCCAAGGTATGCTCTTCTTCACCAAGGGCCACTTCATATTCTGCAAATAAAATGACTATCAATTTAATGGATAATTTAGGCAAAAAAGGTAGCTGATTAAATTTATTTGAGGCTTTCAACCCTCTAAACAGCCAGGGGACATCACAAAATGGTAGAACCAAGACCTGGGAGAACTCAAAAGGACAGCGAGAAATTCTTTTAACAAAGAAAAAAGGACCAGAACCCAAGCCATCTTGGGGATTTCACCCTTCAATACAGCACCAAACTGCCGGAGTTTTAAAAGCTAGTAAGAAAAAAACAGAGAGAGGTCTGGAGGGCCTACTGTGAGGAGATGGAGGATCACTCACAGATCGCATTGCTCTACAAAGTCCTCGCAAAAGACAAAGATCGCGACCTAGGTCTAACAAGGGAGGACGGCACCAAAGCCGCTAACCAACAACAGAGTGTTGAACTGCGTATGCAGACCCGTTTCCCTGGTTCGTCGGCAACAGACGACAGGAACTGGTCAGACGAGGCAAACTTTCAACCTACTGATTTGGACTGGCAAAGTGCTAACCAAATAGTCAGTGAAGACAAAATACGATGGGCAATACTAAGCTTCTCACCCTTCAAATCGCCAGGTACTGACTGCATCCGTCCGACCCTACTACAGTGGAGCTTGGACAAGTTACTGCCGCACTTAGTAAAGGTGTTCTGGGCATGCCTAGCGCTGCGCTACATCCCGAAGGCATGGAGAGAAGTAAGAGGGGTACCAAAAACAGGAAGGATGGATTACACTGTCCCCAAAGCCTTCCGACCAATCAGCCTAACATCGTTTGTACTGAAAACTCTGGAGACTGTGTGAGCGATATTTAAGGGACTGCGTAGTGGTCAACCGACCGCTGCATCCCAATCAATATTCGTACACTTCCGGAAGATCGACCGACATGGCCCTGCATTCAGCAGTGAGCCCGGATTGAGAGATATCGCTGGACAATAAGGAGTAGGTGTATTTATTGATATTGCGGGTGCGTTTGAAAAAACTACCTTTAGAGAAATCAATGCAGCCTTAACAAACAGGGGTGTTCTTCCTGCTGCCAGTGGCTGGATTTTCAACATGCTCTCAGAGGAGCATGCAAATAAAGGTGGAAGACACTGTAGTGAGAGGCACCGTTGCCAGAGGCTGCCCGCAGGGAGGCGTTCTATCGTCACTGCTATGTAACCTTGTTCTCGACGGCCTGGTGCTTCGCCTCAACTCAGATGGATTCTACACCAGTGCATAATCTTACGATACTGCTCAATGGAAAATTCGAAGGAGTTCTGTGCAATTGTATGCAGTGTGTCCTTTGCTTAGTCGAAGCCTAGTCCCCCTGTCTGTAGACCCCAGGAAGTTGGAGATTGTGTTCTTCACCAGAAAAATGAGGATGGAGCCATTACGGCCTCCGACCCTCCTAAACACACAACTAAATGTTGCGTCTGAGGTGGAATCTTCATTTAGAACGAAGTTAAAGATGGCATGCATTCCTTATGAACAGTGCCGTAGGACCGTGGAAGAAACCTGGGATATGAAACTCAAGGTCGTAATGTGGATCTATACTGCTACCATAAGACCCATGATTGCGCAAGAGTCAACAAAAAACGGCAATGCTTAAGCTCAGTCAGGTACAAAAAACTGTCTGCCTAACCATAACGGGAGCTATGAGAACAATCCCTACCAGAGCCATGGAAGACTGCCACTACTGCAAGCCAGCGCAGACAACATACCTCCAAACTTTGTTTTCGGCAAACTATATGATGTACAAATAAAACCAAATGAGCGTATAACCGAAGGTGCGGTTAAAATTTTCGTGGATGGCTCAAAAATCCAGGAAGGAGCAAGCTTTGGAATTTACTCCCGAAGTTTGTGAATTCAACGCAAATGGTACTATTACAGTTGTTAAGAATTTGGATGCCAAAAACGTTACAATGGGTGTTTTCTTCGACTATTCCCGCGCTTTTGATCTAGTTAATCGTTCTCTTCTTGCAATAAAGTTACATGAGTTTGGTGTAAGAGGTATCCCACACAAATGGCTTGTATCCTATATGTCTGATAGGCACCAGAAAGTTGTGCTGCCAGTAGATGCAGTGGAGTACCAGTCGGAGTTAGAATGTGTTACTGAGGGTGTTCCTCAGGGCAGTGTGTTTGGGTCTTTATTATTTATTGCATATATTGCTAATGTAGGTCAGTCAGTCACAATGGATAAAGACAATCTAGGCTGATGATATGAATTCTGTGATTGCAAGTGTTTATCAGGAGGAAGCTAAAAGGATAGTAGGGTTGTGCATTGAACAGGTGCTTGATTACTGTCAGAATAATGACCTTGTTTTAAATCTTTATAAAACTAACGCAATGCAGTTTAGTACCAGTAGTAATTGTGAAGTTGATATAGGTTTGAGTGTTGCAAGCAATGAGATACATCAAACAAGTATCACTAAATTCTTTGGTGTTATAATTGACAGTGGCCTGAGCTGGTCATGTCATATTGATTACATTTTAAACAAGCTTGCTACTCACAATTTTATTATTTGGAAATTGAGAGCCATAGTTGATAAAAAAATTGAGTTATCTTACTATTATGCCCATGTCTATTCACTGCTGATGAGGTGCTTGTTGCACAAAAGAAAATAATTCGTACTATCTTGTTTAAAAGTTCAAGAGAGTCCTGTCGACCACTTTTTTTGTAGTCTTCAGTTGTTGACAGTCATCTCAATTTTTATTCTACAATGTGCATTGTATGTTAGAAAGCGCATACACTCATATCAGTTGGTTGATGATATGCCCCACAACTATCCACTTAGAAATGGCCATGATTTGCGGCTTCCGAATTCCGCTAAAAGTTGCTATGTTACACCCATAAAAATATTTTATAATTTACCATTGGAAATAAGAAGAGCGCCGAACCTTACAGCTTTTAAGAGAAAACTGTTGGATATGCTCCATGAAGGCCCAATTATTCATTAAATGATTTTGTTTCTAATGCCTATTTGCAGTAGGAGTTTTGCGTTTTAATGAGGATGCAACACTCTAAGTGCCTACTGTTGTGATCCTATTTTAA
The DNA here is from genome assembly GCA_016904865.1 of Pissodes strobi. Classification (NCBI taxonomy): domain Eukaryota; kingdom Metazoa; phylum Arthropoda; class Insecta; order Coleoptera; family Curculionidae; genus Pissodes; species Pissodes strobi. The sequence goes on along the minus strand of MU182503.1, from coordinate 232,746 downwards.
TATTAGCCTATAGATAAGTACTTTCTTAATTTACTATTGTATCTGCATTTGAATATGTTTTTAGACTAATTATGATTTTTGAAATTGTCACCTTTTGTTATCTTTTTGTGGATAAAGGAATTTGAATTTGAGTGACACGCAAGCAGAGTTCAGTCGGAACGTGCTGCCACATCCATAGTCGCAAAAGATATTGTTCGCAGGAATACTGAGGAAAAGACTATTAAAATCTACACGAACTGTAGGCAAGCACTACTGGCCCTGAAAATATATCAACTTACAGCCAGGTCAGTACTACAATGCCACAATTCACTGGAGGATACCGCCCGCGAAAACAATATTTATGTGTGCTGGGTTAAAGGACATGCACAGTACAAAGATTAAAAATGAAAACAAATTAGGAGATATATTGGCTAGAAAGGCAGCCGGTTCAAACATTATGCGAGCCGGCCCTTCGCACCTACCTATCGCGACGTTGAAACATATAACATTCGAGATTTGGGTGTACAGTTTGATGGCAAGCTACAGTTTTCTTCTCATATAAGTGTTATTGTATCAAAGGCACTTAAAATGTTGGGCTTTATTACTCATTCATCTAAAGAATTTGATATTCTCACACTATTGTAGTTTGGTCAGATCAAATTTGGAGTAATGCTAAGTTGTGTGGAGCTCTCATTACATGTCTACTCAAATCAAGAGAGCAACGAGAGTGTACAGAAGAGGTTTTTGAAAGTGATTGCCTATAGATGGGGATTGTTGGGTGACGAAGATGCCAACGCGACTGTCAGGGCCTTGGTACTTTGTAGGATAGGAGATTTATTGGGGACCTATCATTTCTTTTTAAAATTTTGAATGGGTATATTGATTGCCCGGAGTTACTGGGTCTACTTAATTTGAGTGTACCTGATCGCAGGGATAGAAACACGGAAGTGTTTCATGTGTCCTTTCATCACACTAATTATGGTTTTAATCAACCAATCACAAGGTTGCTTAGAGTTGCTAATCTATATTCAAGGTTCGACCTATTTCTCTGTCCATCTATCAAACAATTTAAAACCTCTCTACTTAAATAGACTACTGAGGCTGTGACTTGGTTATTCCTAATTTATTTTAAGTTTTGATGGCATGTTGAGTGAGACTATGAGACCTGTAAAGCTGCGTAACTGGATATTTAAGAGCTTTATTGTTTTTAATATATTAGATAAATTGCCGGTTACGTTGAAAGATAAATAAATAAACAAATAAATCTGAAGCATGATTCTTTTCACAATTTAAATTATCTTGAAAAGCAACCAAACACAAAAACTTTCTATGATATCACTCATTAACCATATTACTCAGAGTTCAATATACCTGTAATAGAGCGACATGACAGGCGACATAAAAAAATTTTAGTGTTAATTCCGTACTGTCCCTGGAAACAAATCATTCAATCAAAGCCTAAATAATTATGAAGTATCGACATTTAAGCTTATGAGAATGAGAATAATTTCATATTTCCTACTTTTTGCTTAAATATATCATATTTTCAAAAGCTTATTAAATTTAACCTACCTTTACTCAACAGCATCGGTCTTTTTAAAGCAACAAGCGCCCTGTTGCTCTTCTCAGGATCTTCGGCTGCTCTCCGATCTCCTACTTTACTTTCTTGATCGCACTTACCCCCTGCAGGGCTATTGGTAGGGCTTTCCACGCTTTTGGGGGGCAACCGCACGCTGTCAGGTGGTGTATGAAACTTATCTCCACCCACTAAAGGCGATTGGTCGGAAATAGGTGGATTGGGGGAGAGGGTTGGCATAGTGGCGTCGGCTGGTGGTACCTATAAAAATCGGCAGTAAGAAAATAGGTCACATTGTAAATCATAAAAATAATACATCAGCTATTTTAAGCCTTGAAAATAATTTCCAGTTTAGTTTCAAAAACAAACTGAAAATATAATATGCTAATAAAATTGAAATAAAAAATGCAGATAATATAAATCATATAAATCAACACAAAACTATATAGTATCAACAGTTGATATGCCCTTTTCAATTCAAAAAGTGAAATCTGGTCTTAGTTATCTCAAAACTTTTTTTTTTTTTAAATATAAGTACATTAAAATATTTATTGATCAGATAAGCAACTAACATTTTTCAAGTTTAACAAAATTATTTTGCATGCAATTTAAGTTTTTGCATCACAGCAGCATGAAGTTCGGCAAGCTCTGGGTGAGGGCAGTCTCTCAACACCGGAAGAATTTTTAATTTTTATTTATCTCCTCTTCAACTTAGAAAATGTAATTAATACAGTACAAGATCTTTTCTTGAAAATTGGTTTGTGCATTTGTCAAATTATTATAAAAAAATAAATAAATGAACTTATTTTCTTGGAACACCAATTTTTTTAAATTATACCTATTAGATTTGATTTTTGAATTTTAAATGCAAGTTCTCTGTCCAATTACCTTGACGTATTGAGTGGTTTTATATCTTAAGAATTTTACTGTAATATCTTGTGTGAACTGTGCAATTTTTCGATTACATTTTGTTGTTTTATCAATACTTAATAATATAATTTACCGATGCAGGTTGAGAGTGAGGCCCTTGCAGAGGTGATGGAGCAACAGACGCTGGGCTGCCTACAGAGTTGACAATCATACTTTCCTGAGTCCGAGGGTAAGATGGTGGACCACCTTGAGGTGTATAAGATCCCCCCAAACATGATCTGAAAGAAAAATATATGTCTGAAAGTGAAATACATACTTATGAAAATAAAAAGTGCAATGTTGTAATGCAATTGAACCATTAGTTGTGTAGAACCTTTTCCTTATAATTAATCTGAGTAGATGAAGGCTTCCATAGCCGGTGGGGCCTGCCAAAGTATGTCTGGTTTAGGTCCCTACATCTAATCTAACCTGTAGCACATTCCAACCTTAACATTTGGAAAAATGTGATCATAAGAAAGACAACGCCAATCGCAAAAGCAAATTGTTTGTTATGAAGGAATAAAATCTTAATTAATTCCATATTTAAGTGGTTGTAAATCGACGATTTTCCCACACTGCTCTGTAAAATCTGTCCTGGCAAATATTATCTAAGTAATATAATTATTTAAAGTTAGCATAAACGCTGCTCTCAGAATATGTATCCAAATATAATACGACTCCATTACTATATCCAATATAAAGAGATAGATAACTAATACAGCAAATTTTAGAACTTTTAACACCTTAATCAACTGTTAAGACTTAATATGAATTAATACTGGCGTTGCTGTTCATTATAAATACTCATTACTTTCAGACACAATGTTATAGGTGAAAAACTCTGAACACGCCACACTGATTATCTCAGAAGACCTACATTTACCGACCATACAAATGACAGCCCTCACTGGTCAAATTCATGTTACTTATGGAAAAACTTAAATATATGGTTAGATATAATGTATCCAGGTGCTGAAATAAAAATTCTATTATTAGTATTAGGTGTTTTGAATTTCTTAAATAAAGTTCTCAGATGAGTCGCTGTAGAATGAATACAAAGAAAACCTTTAATGAACTTTTATTTACAATTATAGTGAAAGTGATTCTTCTTCCTGCTTTCTGATACAATTTAATTAAAAATGAATGAAATGAGGTTACTGTTTATTAATCCCAAAGCCAAGTAAGCATACCAAATTTTAAAATGGGTGTGATCCCTTGTTAAAATCGTAAAACCTTTACCAAATTGGTGATCAATATTAGCTTGAAGCAGTTAAAGGTCTCAGTTATACTAATGCAAATTATTAATAGTGGCTGACAATACTAAGCCTGCTCAATCTTCCTTCATATAACATATTGTGGTAACATTAGTTGGATGTAGGAACTACTAATTCTATAAGGCAATACCAAGAATACCACTTAGTATTTATCATAACCAATTATTTGTATTAAATGTGTCCATAAAATTTAAGGTAGTAAATTCTATTATTTTGCTGAAAATGCCCCAAATTGTGTGACTAAGCCATACACTCCATATTAGAACAACCGTCAATAACAAAACGTTGAATTACTAACAAACAAAACTCTAATTTTCAAGTTCTAAACATTTCACAAGATCTTTTTAACAAAAGGAAGAATCATACTAAAAATGTTGTGCTCAAAGACTACATAATTATTACGCACTTTGTAATGTCTGATTGTGATGTGTAGTTATTTGATATTTGAAATGTGTAGCTATAGACATTGTCAAGTCATAAACGATTTAGTGTCGTATGTCATTAAATAAGTTTATCGTTAACAGTAAGTATTAAGCATGCTCCTGACTTTGACGATTTAACTGCTCCAAAACTAACCCAACCCCAAAACATTAATCGGAACAAGACAGTAGCACATTCTGCAGAGCAACGAGGCTTCTCGACCAACCTTGAGTCTGAATTATGAGATTGCAAGTCGACGCCCCCAACGTGGGGCATCAGATGGCGCCCTGATTCCAGCTTAGGTATGGGAGATCTCCTGTGAAAAGGAACACGATTTTTTGCCGGTTTTTGAGGTCTCGGTGAGCTTCCTGAAGACAGGTTAGAACCCAAGCTAGAGGTTGACTGGGACCACTTTGAGTTCGATGAAGGAATATATTTCCTAGGCCTATGGTTCAAAAGAATAAAATAAACAAAAACTGGTACTAATTAAAAGATAAATAAATCCGTATAACACGAAAATTATTAAAACAGATATTTCGAACTTACTTTAAACAGGTACAGCTTGCTTTCCTGGTCGGCTCCACAAAGTCCCAGTTACCATCCTCCTTACCAGCTTTGTCACCTGTCAAACCACCACCGCAAAGGCAGTGTTGCCACGTCCGTTCTGGCAGTATTTGAGCGGCGCTCTGATCCCGTGACATGCTGTTGATATTCTCCACCGAGACGGTATGGGGACCCGGTTGTGGCACTCTGCTGTTTATCTGCACGGGTGAAGGTGGGGGCGTTGGCATCATCATGGGAGAACAAACTCCGTTCGGAGTGTAGTTTGACTTAGTCAACCTGAGAAAACAGGAATATAATATAGCAATTTAAAACAATTAATACATATTGAAAGGGTAGCAATTTATTAATTATTAATACAATATTTACAATATAAATAAATCACATAAAACAATACAATTATTTACCGACAAATTAGCAGAATAATAAGAGCTTATTTCAACTATCACAAAACAAATACCCCTGTATCAAGCCCACTTGTTTGATGCAGTAGAAATATCAAATTCAAAACTTAATAGCCCCTTAAGTACTGTTAACAGTGTTAACTATGTTACCATACAAAACATTTGCATATTAAGCTGCTGTTATTATTAACAAAATAAACAACTATTTCGTATATGACTGTAACAAAATATAAGAAAGAAACTGTTGCCTGCCAAATTTTTTTGCTAAAATTTTTAAAAATTACCATTGTCTTGACCATTGTAAAAATGTTTTAAGTATGTAAAAGCTTATTTCATAGTCAGCAAATATTTTACATCGCCGAATAAAATCGTTAATCAAACTACCTATATATAAATGAGTGAACAGTCCTACCTTTCGCTTGTTGGAGCCATATTATTTGCAACTGCGCCTATACTGCTAAGTGTTTGATTGGCATTATCATCTAAATCTGTCACTAGGACATAACAGGAAGGATACCTAAATAAATAAAAATATTGATTATATAAAAACATACTATTTCAAATACATGAGAATAAATGTTGGATATAATATTCAAAATTCCTCAAGTAAATAAAGAATCATATCATACCAAAACTCTTATTATCAATTAAAACTTGCAAATAACGAATTGTGAAGTAGACCATTGTGGTATTATATGAACTATGGATATCATCTTCCCAAGTAGCATTTTTTATAAATAGTCTAGGCGATATTAAATATTATTTTCGTGGACCCAAAAAAATAATTAACGTGGTTTTCCTAACCTCCAGTAGAAAATTATGAAATTCTAGTGTTTTTGGTTACCTCACAATCTAAAGATAATGTGACTTGGGGAAAAACGCCACAAAATGTAGGAAATCCCAACACCTTAATGAAGAATAATTTGCAACCATACCTGATAATGAAATGATTTTGCTACACCCAGGTCGATTAAAAAAAAACAATTCTGTTTCCAAAAATAGAAATCCTGCGAAACCGTCTTGCATTGGTGGAAACCAATGCACTATCAGAAGCAAAAAAAAAGAAGGTGAATTGCCAGAGACTACAATAAATAAACAGTATTCATGTCCAGATGCATGCTAATTAAAACAAAACTGCGAAATCTAAGGACTGAAAGAGTGAATTTTTCAAATTCGTTGCAAGTGCTACATAATGCTAGTGAAACACAGACACCTCTTCAAGTATGGGTAAAAGAACATCAAATGTAACGACACACAGGCAGTATAGCAGACCGCACGTAAGAAAAATCAATGGAGCAAGAGAAAATTACCTGCTGTATTTATTGAGAACAACATCCAAGCCTATATTTATTAAGTCAGGCATGTGAAACTACAAGAATCATCCATGCAGGGAACGTTACGCGTCCACACAGCCATCTAATTTAAGCTAAGAATAAGAATTCAGACAAAAACTATTATCAAAATATTAAAAATTTTAAGCAATATCATTACTTACAATTTATTAAAATAATTTAAACTGCAAAACCAATAGGAACATTACTGTATACCAAATCTTAGGAAAATGACAAATAATGACAATAGATATTGGAAGTGTGGTAATGCCCATATCAAGAAACTAGCCTAGAACAATTTTACCTACAATAAGCATGCATTTAAAATAAGTATTCATACAGAATAAAAAAATAGTGTTTGAAAATTTAATAAAAAAACCAACATAATGTTTTTCTGTTTAAAGATTATTTATATGAATAAAATCTTTCATTAAAGTAGAAATTATTTTAACTTTTTAGCAGAAATGATCTTTCTTAGTTGATTAGGTACTTGTAAGTTCTTTTAATAAAACTACTGAAACCGAGACTGAAACTGTACAAAATAGTATTCAAATTTCTTAACAATCACACATCCTAAGAAGGAGCAATTCTAAAATTCTTCGAAAAGCGGGTTTCTACATATTAAAGTGCATGCTAAATAAAGGCAATATCTTTTCAAAAATTAAAACTAATTCACTTGATCAGATAAGTAGAAATGCACTTGGTATCACATTAATCAATCAAAAATATTATTTACCTCATTTTTGCGCCACCAACAATAACCTCAACAACGCTGCTATCCGTGAGCGATGAACTCTTATCCAGTGGATAAAAGTGGCTCCAATCATCTAGAAATTTTGCTGTGGCTTCAGGCGAACGAAAACTTTGGCCAGTCAGGGTTCCCGCTAGACCAAAAGGAGCCAAAATCACTGAAATTTTGAAGTCAAATTGAAGACGTTAGTGACTGATTGATAATTAATTAAATTTAAATTATATACACAAACAACACGAAAACAGTTTTGGTATGAAAAGCCATCTGAAAATCGGCATTATAAAAAATTAAGTGATGGAGACTTATCATAATCTCTGAAAAGAAAATAATACTAATACGAAATACAGATATTGTTCAGCAAAAATAGTGTTTTGTCTCTGTTAATGTGTACCTTTTTTATATAATATGGCATATCAATTATTATATATTACTTTTCAAGTTTATTTATATGTAGGTCCATATATCCATTCTGATACTAAAACGTGTATTGATATGTTCTGAAAAATCATATTGAATTATATATATAAACTGATTCTAATCATCAACAAAGTTGGGGTTTGCACTAAAACAGAGTTTAATCTACAATATCGCAACAGAATTTTTGCATTTGATGTGTGATTCACTAACCATGTTAGCATTGTCACGAGACAATTAAAACTACACTTCTACCAAACTCTCTATCTGTTTGCTTAATCAAATGCAACCAAAAAGAACCAATTCTGGGATCCTACTCCATCACGCTCGATCAACCAATACAATGACTATACGGAACAGGCCCACAAATCAAACTGTTTATTGGTGTTATCACACAGAATTGCATTTACACAAGTCAATATGGTAGTATTAAAACACAATTCATGCATTAAATGCATTTAAAGAAAGTCATCAGAATCATAATTAAAAACTCATTAACACTAAAAAATGCCCGACTGATGAGGAAGTATTTTATCCTTTTTTTAAAAACAGCTTGAGATTGTTTTTTTTTATGAGAACAGACATCTTATAGAATTTAATGCAGATACAGCTTGGACCATCTCAGCGTCTCTGCAATCTTCAGTATGCACAAACTAGATTATCTTTTCCACGTGTATCATAACTGTGAATGTCCTCATGCTTGGGGTGCTGATCGAGGCGATTCTTCACAAAGAGCAAGTATTGCAAAACAAACAAGCAGGGCAGTGTCAAGACACCCAGACACACAAAGGCCTGCCGGCATTCATCCCAATAAGATAGTCCAGCAACTATTCTTATAATCCTCCGCTGCAACCTGAAGACATTCCCAGCCCCAGTAATGTGACCCCAAAACTGTTATGTGAGTGACATATAGCAAAGTAGGCTTGGCTCAAGGTTGGTTTTGCGACACTATCGGAAATTCAGCGTGTTAGAAATATATTTAGGCCAAGTCTGCTCGTCGAATCTGTGTGAGAGTTCCAGCGGAGTCTGGGATCCATGTGCACACTTTTAGACACCTCCCCAGGAGTAAGGTGTATAGTTGAAAAATCAATACTCTGTGTTTTCTCAGCATTGAGGAAGTTTTTTTTATGTTCGGCACACACACAAATGGAAAATCCTATACCACTTAACGAGCGGTGCGTGTACGGAGAGGCCGGTGAACGTTGTACTTGAAGCGCTGTAGGTTGTAATTTTCACCAAAGACGTTACTCGGAAGTCCATTCCAGAGCGAGGCAGTCCTCCAGACAAAGGAGTTCCGCAACAGTGACGTCCTAGGTGCTCGCAACTGAATCGTATGTTAATCAGTAGCTAGTGTCTGACGGGTGTTTCTGTTTGGCGCAACTCTGGACGGAATCATAAATGCCAGCTTGTTCGAACACCTTCCATAGTAGTATCGATAGTAAAGAGATAGGTCCGCCATTTTTCTTCGATGTTCGAGGCTATCAAGGTCTTTAGTCAACTCTGAGACATCCACAATAGATGGAATGCTCGTCTCGGTATGGAATCTAATATCTTGGGCGTTTGGGTTCCGAGCTTCACACATAGGAACAGTATTCCAGAGATGGTCTTATCCGGGCCTTATAGAGCAGTAGGAGCTGATGAGGTGAATACAATTTTTCTTGCTCTATAAAGTGCTCCTAGCTTGAAAAACTTCGGCGTTGATTTCAATTTCCTCCGAGAGATGTCCATTAATACAAACTCGAATGCTTCGATCCCTTAAGAAATTGGAAAGCCATAAAAGCAGTGCTGGTGGTAGTCCATATGCTGTCAATTTGCTTAAAAATCCGTCATGTTACACCTATCAAATGCTTTGGATATGTCGAGAGCCACTGCACGAGATTCGCCGTAGTTCTCGATGGATTTGGTCCACAGGTAGGTCACATAAGTCAGGAGATCTCCGGTTGATCTGTGCTTGCGGAAGACATACTGGTGATCGCTTATGATGCCTGATGTTTTGAGATATTTTAAGAGCTGTTTAATCAGTTTCTCCATGACTTTGGGCATGGTTAGAACTAAGGCAATTTTGGACGGTAGTTATTTGGAATCGTTTTTTACCTTTCTTCGAGGTTGGCTGCACCTGAGCGCATTTACCAGCTATAAGGAAAGTATGTAGTTCGGCATGATAGGGAGAAAAGCCTGCATAGTGGTGCTGTTAGTTCAGCAGCACATTTCTTTAGCACCATTGCGGGAACGCCATCCGGTCCTGTGGACCGGTTAGTGTCTAGGCTTTTGAGTATTCGTTTCACTTGGCGTTGACGAAATACCAGACCTGGCATTGCGATATTCACTTGCCGTAAACCACTGTTCCGCCCTTTCCTGCGTGCCTCACCAAAGGCTAACATCTCACTTCTAACGCACGATATCGAAAAACATGCTCGGCAACACTTGATTTTTCTATCCTAGGTGTATTGAAATTACCAGACATAACTATTATGACTTCTGATCTGATTACTCCTACATAGATATACACATAGATAGATACATATACAATCTGCTTTTTTTTTAAATACATAATTTTGGCATGCGTCAAATTTTAAATGCTTCAAGCCAACATATTTTCAGATATTCTGATGATGAAAATTGGTTAAATCTTGTGTGTCCCTTGTCTTTTATTCCCATATAAATGCTCCCAGTAGCATTTCCAATACAAAAAACGTAAGTCGTTAAATCCGGTGAGCGAGGAGGCCTAGGCATATCCCCGTTTCGAGAAACGACGCGGCCTGAAAAAGCAGCATTCATTGAAGTTCTTGCAGTGTGGCTTATTGCCCCGTCTTCTTGCTGAAAAAGTGTGTGTTCATTCACGAATCCCCGTAGAAGAAAAAACATCGGCAATGAGAAGTCCACAAATGTTTTGTTGGAAAAGGGCTTTTAAAAATTGTCAAGAACAAATTCAAATTTAGTTCTGTGAACTTTCTTGGTTGAGAATTTAGTACCCAATTGTCCAACTGTGCCTCATTTTAACACAAGATTCCCATGCTGAGCATTTTTACACTAAACACATACTCACCATGACATGAATTATTACGACAGTAATTAATTAACAGTAACAGTAGTTCACCTTTGATGCCGCCGCTGCTCGCTTGCGCCTCCTGCATGTGCCATCTCGTCAACCTGCGCACAGGAGGGTGTTGCCTCACATCCACGCTTGCGCACACCGATTTTTCTCCATGCACAAAGAAAGCGAAAGAGAAGGATAGGTGGCCAGCCGTGGGCGGAGGGGCGGTGTACTCCTCCGGTGTGGATCCGTTGGCATTGTCCGGATCGGAAGGGTCAAATCGAGGAGCCGGGTAATCGTAGGGCTGTACAAACCATTTGCCTAGGCGGATGAAGTCCCTTAAAGAAAACAGTTGTATTTTTACTTGCAAATCTTTATAGATATCGTAATTTTATGGAAAATAGCAATAGAGATAGTTAAAATCAATTTGCTATCTTAAATTGGTCTCACATACAAAATTAATTAACCATCATAATGTGTACTTTTATAGAGGTCTAAATGGAAGACTTTTTCATATTAACTATGTCGCCGACAATCGTCAAACTAACTTTCATAAAACGTTTTAAATTCGGCTTTTAGTCAATGATTTATATTTTACTTTGTTTATTGCATGCTTTAAATAATTATGCTAACGACTATTGCTCGGTATAAATAATAATTTTCTAATGATGTCATATGTTGAATATGGGTTATATTTTTATTTATTTTAAAACGATATTAGGCAATGATATAGATGTATTTGACAATGCATCAACGATTTAATAACTGTTAGTCAAATAAAACGCGAAATGCAATTTTTACTACCAGCGTTATAAAAAGTTACATCCAAGATGTTTTAGAGTTTACTCTGCACGACGAACATAAATTGAAGGTAAATAATGTAAACATAGAGCAAACACTCGAGTGGTCAATTTAAATTAGAAGAATTTGGCTTTATCATAGATCTCCAAAGAAGCTCAAGTTTACAACCGTATTTTGTATTTATTCTGTTTTGTATACTATGAACTTTTCGAGGAAATATCCTTTCCTTACCTATATTTCTTGTTCCTACCTTCTTGTACAATAAGAGGAAATTACTGGTATTTTACAACAAGTAGGCTTTTAACCCCAAATTACCAACACTCTTTCTGTATTTAATGAAATATACGTGAATCGAGGGGAACCACAGTTTATATCGCATGACGGTATAAACTGTGGTTGAACCTTGTAAAATAACTGATTCAATTCCTCATATGTATTATAAATTAGTGTTGGGCAAGTTTATTGAAGGTCCATGGATGGGTGAAGGGTTTTATTTATCTAAATAAGATAGGTACAGGCAGGTATATAAAGTTCTGTGTCCAGGATATACTTTTCTAAAATTATGATAATTATACTGATAAAAGAATTACTCTTCGCCCCTTAATTTGCTGTATGTAGAGTTCTAACCGAAGTTATGAGAGGATGTATAGTGCTTCTAATCGAAATTGAATCAGTGTAAAACGCCAACAAACATGCTTCGACAAAGGATGCCGTCTTGCGGACAAAAGATATCGCCTTGGCAAATGTTTCAATTCTGATTAGAAATATTATACTCATCCCAAGATTTTACATTTTGACCCAACTTAGCAGTATGTATTGATTTAAAAAATTACCTTGACAGTAAACAGCGTTCAATTAAGTTATGCAACGCCTTAAACAGCAGAGACCTGCATTCGTAGGACAGACCACTTTCCCATGAACCTTGTTCGCAATCTGAAATAAAAAAGAATTTATTAGAAAAAGAATCACGAAAATATTGTTAGTTAAATGGGACATTGACATTCCTGTATGGTGTGGGCCAAAAAGATATATTTGATAAAAAGCCACACAATTTACACTAATTACATACGGGATAAACGAATCTTGAACACTGACATCTAGAAAAAGTTGTTAAATATAAAAGAAGGCCGAATAATGTCTCTTTTTTAAGTCCTTCATTTAGTACTTTGATAAAGCAAGTTTGTCAAAATTTGGGATTAAATTAGGGATAAATAGACATTTACGATTGGATTTGACCAATATACTATTGGAAAATAAACTTCTATTCGATCTGCCATATATTAGCATATTTATAGCTCTAATCATCTCTTGATGATGCTAACATGGTTAGCGAAACGCGTGCAGAGTGCAATAATTCTGTTTGGGTGTTCTGGATGCAACTCCGTTTTAGTGCATTTTGCCGAAGGTTCCAAACCCGAACATAGTATATTTATCAAGACATTTATAGTTATTTCAAATTCAATGTTTAAGGACCAAAACCCACCTTGCAATGCTTGTATACCCTCAACTATTAAAAGCTGTTTTATACTCGAATCTAAATTGTCCAGTGTTCCGGACGAGAACCTTTCGATTAAACTAAGCATATTTCTGTCCAGCTTTAATATAGCTTCTCAGTGTAGTTAGAAGAATAAGAAATTAATCATTTTTGCGGAGTGTTCTTCCTTCTTTTTCTTCAGTATGTTGTTTTCTATCCTTTCTCCCAGTCATAAATTTCTCTTATTAGGAGGCCATCCTTACTATACACTAGTTAGTGACGATACACTAGCCAGGTGGGTAACAGTTTCAATGCCCTCAAATCCATCATGTTTGATAACGGCATCACTGTTGTCACTGGCCGGAGGGTTGGTAGACAGTCCCAGGCAACTTCAAGAGTTGAATCAAAGAGTGTAAGAATATCCATAGATTGTGAAAAAGGCCCCCTTTTCCATTTTAGATCTCGGGTAGGTATACTACCAAAAAGCATGTCTCTCCAGCTCTAGCATAATGTGCCACTGAGATCATCAGTTGGTTTAGTCAAAGATTGAGAGATTCCAGAATCTTGAAATGACTGCTGCTAATTTAGTTCCAAAGTGGGTGTTATTCATATGTGATTATCGGTCTACCACCCCAAGTCGAACTGAACATGTTAAGATATGTCGAACTGAAGTCCTTTCTATTATTAGGTATCTCCAAGTTTAAATGAAATTGTGCGATGGAACTTCAGCGTTCTTACCGGAAGAGGTTCTTCAGGATTTTACTTTTCATCAGTTCTAGGAAATATATTCCACAGCAGATGAAATGGTTAAATCCAACGAATCTAACAGTTAAGATCAAATTAGAAGTGGAGATATGATCTAAATGAATTGCCAATTAAGTACTTTTTGTACAAAAAAAAAAAAAATAGGTAATAATAGTCTAGGGCAAGCAGTAGACTAAAGACGATTCGCAATCCACTTAACGTTGGTTAAGATATGTCCATTACCGCTTTTAATTTCGTATCTCGTTCCACTTTTCGATGCCCTAATAGCCGCTTCCTTTTGGGCAAAACATCAAAGAGTATCAGGCATCCCATCTGATAAGCTGATTACCCGCAATTGCAATCTGGATAAATGAAACACTACCAGGGGCGTGATGAACCCCGTCTGACGCTGACACGAGCTTATATATTTAACAAATAATTTTCGCGGCGATGTTTATTTGAAGCTCGTCAAAATTAAATGCAAATAATCCAAATTTACCAGTTGCCCCACTATTTCCTTTAAAAATACCTCGCACGTAAAATTATTTGCCTCTGGGAAATGAACGTGCTTAATAACATCGGTCGAGATTCAGCTGAGCTAACTTAAACTATACTCTATTTCGAAATGGTGCGGAGTAATAAAACCTACTTATAAATGCAAAACGCTAACAGAGTGGTCAAATAATTTTTTGTGATTTCTAAATATTTAGCCACAGCTGTTATAGCCTGCTGTATTATATTTTAACCATTCCACCCTGTTTTGTATGGCAATCCCGCTGCAAACAATAGGCTTTATTAGCAAAGGGGCCATTTTCTACCTGCAGTAGCCTACGTTTGGGTATTTAATTTAACATACCTGTTTTACCTAAGTACTTTTATTTATATTATTTTATTATGTTTATGTATGTATATTCAAAAACAGTTAGTATTACTGTAACATTTTATCACATATAATATTTATATAATAAGGTATAAGAATTTCGATTTTGTGTAAACAGTTATGTAGAGAACTATGGTATATCATTTTCGTCGTCAGAAAAATCCGTCGAATCTTCGTCATGTTCCAAGGATATAATTAAAGGCTCTACAATTAGGTCAATTAAATGGTCTAGTTTCCACATTTTTTCTTCTTCTTTTATAACATGCTCAATACACTTACGCCATTTTTCAGAATCGACATTTTTTAAAGATTCCTCAAAGATAATTTTAACATCTTTCATTTTAAACGTCGTATTTCTCCTTGCTACATAACTTTTTACTTGGGCCCAAACAAGTTCAATGGGATTTAATTCGCAATGATACGGAGGCAGACGAAGAATAGTAATATTTCGTTTCTGTGCAATTTTGTCAACTACATACTCGGTGAAACGAGCTTTATTTGAGGACACTATGGACAACAGTTCCTTTTTCACCATACTTTCATCAAATGGTATGTTATTCTGTCTAAACCACTGAATAATATCTGCTTTTCTCCATGAATTAGTTGGTATTCTGTCAACTTTTCTGGAATGATAACTCGCATTGTCCATCACTATCACAGAATTAGGTGGAATGAGATCTAACATTTGTTCAAAATATTCTTCGAACACATCGCCATTCATGATTTGACTCAAACAGAATGATTTGACTCAAACATTAACAAACCGCCCTCAACAAAACCATCAACACTTCCAAGGTGTGTAATAATCAGTCGCTTTCCTTTCCCAGATGGTGGTTTTAGTCCGGTGGACCAGCCTTCTAAGAATGCTTGACGAAAACTTGAAATATTTTTGTCTTGCCAAATCTTCCCAACCGTATATCCTTCATTAAGCCATGTTTCGTCAAGATAATAAATCTTTCTATTCTCACTTCGAAATTGCTTTATCTGTCTTAAGTAATGTCTCCTCCAGCAAATAATTTCATCTTTTTCGATTAGGAGCGATTTTCTGCTTTGTTTTTCCCAGCTGAAATTCATTTGTTTTAAAGTTGTCCACAATTTCTTCCCGCTTATCGTTGGAGACATATTTTGGTCTTGCTTCAAGGCTCCTAAAATTTTGTCGATGGTTGGTATTTCCTTATTAAAATAAAAGGAATGTACTGTTCTTCTAATTATAAGTTTGTAGTCTTCATCGATAGGCACCGTCTTTCTTCCTGAAGATGGTATAGGTGGTTTTACAGCTCCACTTTTTCGTTCACACCTTAATTTATATATCGACGTTTTTGAAACACCCGTCATTTGCGAACACATTTCCACCACAGTATCAACGCTATACAGAGGATTTTGATGTTTGAGGGCGTCATATACATAAAGAATAACATTCTTTTCGTTAACAGAAAATGGACATTTGCTCGCTCGTTTCACTGGAGAGAAAACTGAATTAGCCATTTTAATTGAAACTATGAAATGAAACAAACACACTGTGCCTTCTTCGGAAGAACAAATATAACTGAAAAATTACAATTACTTAAACTTTTGGGTATGCATACAAAAAATCGTCAAATTTGAATGTTTACAATAGTAATAAAAAAACCTATGTGTGATAAATATAATGCTGGGAAAGTCCGAGTATTAGGACAGGTAAACGTTTAAAATATGTACGTATATGTACGTAATTATGTACGCCTATGTATCAGCCATCAGAAAATGATTTATTACTTCGCATCATTTCGAAATAGAGTATAGTCTAACCAACCGGCACTTTATAGTTAATGGTTGCGAAAAAGAAAAATAATATTTATTGAAATTGTCTTGCAATAGAAACGTTTAGCTGCGAACGTTCTACTCTCATTACAAATCTAAGAATCATTCAAATAGTGACGTCTAAACATGGATTTCGTGCTCAAACAATTTGTGTTTTACATGCATCCTGATACTCCTATAATAATTATTACCAAGCCAATTCACTGTAGCGGCTTTTCCCAAAGTTCATCACTGTGGGGGGTCGGGCGGCGAGAAAATTCACGGCCGATATGGGTTGACCAATAAAAATTAACTATAGCACAAAAATAATGCAATACTTGTTGCCCAAATCACAGAGGAATTATAACTAGTTGTTTCATTACAATAATTATTGGGTTGTGACAACGGGATCGACCAGAAGATTGTTCGCTCCGGTTGGAAATCGATTACTGATTCGAAGATTGACCATATGCATACAAAAGTATCAATAATTGGATTTGAAAATGACCTCAACATTCCAAAGCGGTCAAAGAAAAATTATTACAGAAAAAATTACCAAGGGCGATATCTAGACCGAATTATACAATCATTTTTAGACTTGGTTAGTTGGGATAGTTACCAGTGCAGAACTGTTGAGGTGTTCCAGCCCTTTTGGGGATAAACGCAAACATATATAAATAGCTCAGTCAAAAAGAGTTCTTTGCACATGCAAAGACAAGAAAAATCCAATATTTAGGGTTAAGTGAACAAAAAAACTAAATTTTGCTAAATGAGTTTAATAACTGTTTTTCTATGTTTAAATGTTGATATTTTATTTCCTTAATTTGATTTTATTTTATATACCTAGTGCGATATCAGGCCTTATGGTTATATATATTATTATATTGGCACTGTGAATCACCACAGTCATTTACAAATTTTAATACCGTAGTGGTACATGATTTGATAAATAGGAAGTTCTGAAAAAATCTCACACTTTTTGGCCAACTTTAAAGTCATCACGAACTTCATCGCGGCACGAAAATTGTGCGTCGACCTTGGGCGATCGGGCTTTGCGCTGTGCCTTCAGATTTTATTGGATCAGTAGGTCGGCCAGCTTGTGCCAAGTCATGATTTTAATACGTAACAGTAAGTAATAAAATGACGGAGGGTCTTTCACCGGAACATTTTGCTACTGTTACATCTTGGTCTCTCACAGTGCATGCAGTTGAAAATGGGTGTACATAAGTAGCTAATAACGTATTTAGGCCCTCACTTACGAGAGAGCCTCGACGGCTGAAAAGTATATATACATGCTTTTAAGGTTGTTAACTGATCGCATTAAAATGTCGTTCAAGCTGAATGGCAGATCTGAAGTCTGAAGGTAAATATTAATCAACTAACGTGCTATTATTATACTCTAATAATACATAAAAAAAATGCTAGCACGAAACGAAGCGCCGAGACACTTTTCAAATTTATTTCCTTTTTAATTTGGATTTAAAACAGTTTCTCTCGTACAACCGAGTAGTGATGCGACAATCGAATATTACCAACCGAATATTCCCATAAATTCTGTAATTTACGGTAATATTCGCTCACCCTCAAAGGAATATTCATTTTTGGGTAACATATTACGGTTATATTACCGAGAACATTCCCGGTAATATTACGAATACATTCGTGATAGCTTCTGTGTGGAATCTATGTATTGCAAGTTGATGTCTACGGTCACGAAACTTAGTTAACCAACCGGGCTGCTTTTCTGTTCTTGATTTTTGCTCGGGGCCTGGCCAGCCAGCGAAAATAGGATTGAAGAAGAAGAAGCGTATGTGGAAGTGAACATAACCCACTGAACTATACATTACAATTAGTGATGGGCATAACCGAATTATTTTGATAACCGCATTATTTGTATTCAAATAATATTAATAATCGAATGATTATTTAAATAATCATTCGAATAAATTCAGGTTAGCGATCGCAGCCGGTTAGGAAGGAGGTTCAGCGGCATCGTATTCGTAACTCGTACCTGTAATTGTCTTATTAAGTATGGCTTAATAAATAACAATAGAATACAACACAGTTAAACTCTTGTATAAGAGGAAAAAGATCTTTCAGATAATCAACTGGTGCTAAAACTACTGAACCCAAAACGGAAAGTACTCGGTGATGTTTTTTCTAGTGATGTACTTGTAATGCTTCTTATATAGCCACGTTGGGGTTTGGAACCTTCGGCAACATGCACTAAAACAGAGTTTTATCCACAATACCGAAACAGAATATTTGCACTCGACGCGCGTTTCGCTAACCAGGTTAGCATCATCAGAAGCTGATTAAAACCAGTTTTAATCATCTCCTGATTATGCTAACATAGTTAGCGAAACGCGCATCGAGTGCAAATATTCTGTTTCGGTATTGTGGATAAAACTCTGTTTTACTTCTTATATAGGATGCATTTTTGAAAGTTTAGCTGATTTGAACCGAAAAAAAATCACTGAAAAGAATTCAACAGATCAGAACTTTTAATAAAACAGTATTTTTAGTCAAATTGGTGGTAATCCTCTACTCGTATATGGTTATAAATAGACTCAGTTCCAAAAAAATGACGCATCTAATTTTGGTTGCAGCTTGCAACAAGCTTTGTCATTTCTGACGAATGGACCAATTTTTTAAGTTTTATTTGTGGGTAGGCAATTCCTTTGTCTTTTAAAATAAAATAAATGAAGTGGAAATTTTCTCAAAACCTCCTGGACGGCAGTGGAAAATCTCGAACCATGCTTTTTTCTTAATTTTTGACTCATCCTGTGTATTAATCAAGTAATGGTTCAGACAGTGCTTACACTCTATGTGAGAGACGCTTCTTTGACGAGCATTTTGTTTCTTTATCCATTGATTTATTTCTAAGATTGTCATACATACAGCTTTTTTGCTGAGATATACAGATGATCGCTGGTTGAGATTGCGGATTTTACGGAATCCATGAAAACACTGTGGTAAACGTTCAGCAAGATCTTGGCCAAACTCGTAGTGTTGCAATAAGACGGTATATAGACGTTTAAAAGGAGTTAATTTAAAAGCTAGGAAACCTGCAAGAGGTCCCAAATTTTTGCCCGAATATCGTTCGGGTACTGCAGTTAGAAGAAATGTCGTCGAAAATTATGGAGAATAGAATATTGCTGAATGGTCGATTGTCTTGTTTACGAACGAGTCAAGATGTTGCTTTAAAATAGTGTATTGAAGAACAAGTGTGTGGAGAAGGACTGGTGAATGGTTTAATAAAAATTTAATAACATAATTCAAAAGTTTTAACGGTGCAGTTGGTGTGGAGAGATATTTCAATGAATGGAAAAACACCTCGTCATGTTATTTCGGTGAGGTAGTCGATAACAGCCCAAATCTACATTGATATTTCACACCAGATGTCTTACTTCATGCAGAGTTTAGCATGTTATGTTCTTTAGGTTAAAATTGTTTTCACATCATACATATTATTATATAATAAATTAATACCTACAAAATAATTCATTCTGGGCTCAATTTTAAATATAAAATTGTGAAATTTTGTTTAATAGTATATTTCTGAACAAGGATAATAAATTACCTACCAAGTATAGTTACTGCTGAAAAAATAAGTTAAATTTCCTAAAATTCTCCTAAATTACAGTAAGTTCTGGTAATTTAACGAATATTACCGACCAAAAATAAATTACGGTAATTTTTACATCACTACAACCGAGTATCCGATGGGAAAATATAATTTTCTTTCATTCTATAAAAATAAAAGGCGATAGACGCAGTTAAATAAAGAAACAAATCTTATTTAAGAAACAGTTGCAAAAACGAGGACAATTCATGAAGCTTTAATCCTGTCAATTGACTCCGTGCGGTGCTTCGTGTCACCCTTTCCTCATTTTGTCTTTCTGAAGCCCTAAACTACTCTGTTGAAGTTCTCTATATGCACGTTTTGTATTGCTCTGTTTTTGACTCAAATCTTATCGCGAAAGTTGGAAGAAGATTTGGGAGTCAATGTGTATTTTGACCGCTTACAAGCAGTTTTCTAGATGGTTGTTTATTAGTTAGTAAGAAGTGAGAAGTGGTGGTGAAATTCGTAGTAATCATAATGACTAGTGATTAATTCAAGCTTGTTTTAAATTTGTTTTTAACACATTAGGTGGTTACACATTTGACACTAAGGGTGTCGGACTATGAGTAGATTTTAGTATAAACATTTGACCAGCTCATAACAATCCTTAAATTTTCTTTTGTACATAGACTTTTAATTTTTTTTATTAATTAACATTAAACTTAATTAAAATTGAACTTTTGTGTTTAAAGTGGGTTAATGTAACTTTTCCTGATACAATAAATTCAGCCAATGGCTGTGGTTCTTCGAGCATCTTCAGCTATGCGGTTCTCCGGCATAACCCCAAGCACCGAACATTAAGTGCTGAAACCGAGGCTGAAACATACATTGCGTTTTATCGGGAGCGTTTTAACGGGTCCTGTTTGGCGGGATGAGGACAACCTATAATTTTAAATCGAACAGTCTACACATATGCGGTCAAGACGCAGCGACAGGACGCGGCGGTAATATGTTGCCGCCAAACAGGGCCCGTTAAAACGCTCCCGTTAAAACGCAATGTATGCTTCAGCACTAAGAGACTAGAACCACCGAACATTATAATATTCCATGCTAGGAAGTCCACTCTCAGTCGGCACTTTTCATGTAGCGCTTACAAAGGCGAGACCCCAGACTTAAGACTAGACGGGGTGAAACATGGCACGAGGCCTAAGCGGTTAACCAGCATTTCAGCAGGTTCCGCGATGGGACAAGGAGGGAAATACTGGAGGCGGGGCTTAGAGTGAACCTTCTAGTCTATTGTTAATGTTCGGTGACCCAAGTGTTGTGTCCCCCTTGTGGTGGAGTGAGAAGCAGCATCCACTCCCGATCACACATATTATGAACATAAGTTTTGTGCTGACTGAATGCTCTCTGATTCCTTGAATGGCCCAATATATTATTGGTAAAGTTAGTGACAATTTCCCCAGTACATGATTTGACTCTTAAATGGCATTCGGGAATATAATGAATTACGTCCTATACGTGTTTTAAATAATTCCACGAAATAAAATGCTATTATAAACTTGATTGGCATTTTTTCGAATTCGATTTTAACTATCTATTTCTACAGTACAGCATTTAAATATAGAATAGTCATCTGGTCTAGAGAACATCGAAATACTAACATACACTACGGCACTACTTACTGACTTATCCAGTAAAAGCGAGTCCAGTAGTGTTGTCTGGATAAAACCAAAGTATTTTCGGACAAGTTTATTTGCAATAAAGACTTGCACTAAGCATAAACTGGACCGATGGATATGGATTATAAGCTTTTATATTTAAAAAACAATCCTTCTATCATTTGATCTTTATCTAGGTACTAGTGCAAAATATCGACAAAGCCCGTTATTTTTGGAGACGAGCTAATTTATAAATATATAACGATAACTCTACATGCGATGAACATAAATTTCAAATATATTTTTTTTAATCACCCAGTATATACATACACATACATACGTGCCTGTGAAGGTCACCATATTGGTATGTGTAATCTAAAGTAGATTAGCTTAAAAAATACGTTCTTGTTTAAAGAAATAATGTATTGAATTGTTTTATTAATCTGACAAGGTTATCGTATGTTAATGTGATAATGTTTGTTTATCCCAACTGAAATCGGTTTAGATTCCTGTCTAAAATGCTTAAAGCGGTAATATCGATAGGGTACCACTGCTACTAACAGGAAATTGAGGAAACACACAGAAAAGTATAAAGTATGTCGAAAACAAAATCAAGCCTATATAAAAAGTTCAAAGGATTATATTATATCAGCTGATTTAAGAATGTTCTGAAAAATTACGTGTAAATTCCGGACTAGGCAACACGTTTTTACTATAAACTATTTTGAAATAAAACCGGTTTATGAATGGGATAAACGTATTAATAAAATTACATTCTTCGATCTGGTAAAATCGGCCGAGTATTTTATTTAACGAGAGCTACGCACGCGTCAATAGAGAAGCGTCTATTTCACAAATTTTCCATTTCAATCTTTTAATGTCAATGTTAAAATGAAAAGTAAATTAAATCGTTCTTGCAATCAATCCAAGAGTTTCCCGACTAACAGCTTGCCAAACGTATTTTATGTTGGGTAGAAAAATAACGAGTTTTTACACTAATTAAAATATTTCTCGATAATATGAACAATGAGCATCCCATCCGTACAAAATTACAATCCTGTCTCTATATTACAATATATTTTCGCATGGTTCGCAGATATTAATATATCACATATTTATGCCTAACTAAATATAAAAAGTCGTGACATATATGGAATTGTCAAAAAAGTATATATATTTTTTGTTGAATCTGCCAACAGTTGCTTGCGTCTCGATTATGTTTACATACATATGCAACCGGAGAATCACCACGATATTCGGGAATTTCATAAAAACCGTGACCACGTTATTATACATACTTTAGTTTGGTTTATGAAAAATCCAGCAGTTTTAATTTTTGATAATACACCTGGTCATCCCACCGAATTATTCAGCGACGGTAATAAAATTTCTGTTTTTCTTCCCTTGAAATTGCACGCCAATGACACAAGCGATGGATCAGCATGTTATTCAGGCTATAAAATTGTTCTATCGCAAAAAAATTGCCCCCGTTTGATTGTGGTGCTTCAGAATCACTGAATAGTAAATCTGAAGGACATTGTTTTTTTCTTTGGATGAAGCCTGGCAGCATTTGGGCACTGACTTAATCAAAAAACCCTGGAGTGAAATATTACCATCCGAGAGACCTGATGTTTTTGATAGCGATGGAGAAGATGAAATTCCACTACCTAGGTTAGCAAGATAAATCACGGAGGCAGAACCTACAGAGATTGAAAATGAACTGGAGGAAATTACGGAACTGGGTAAGAAGCTTGATCAGAACTTAACGAGAAAGGACATCGAAGAATGGATAGTTCATGATAGAGCCGACACCGACGATTTAACTGAGACTGATATAATTCTACAATGGTATTTCCGAAATTCCGTGTTTAGTGAAAGATGCCGATGCAGTGTCAGCATTCAATACTTGCATTGATTGGGTAACACAATAGTAGATTATTTTATATGGAGGAAAAGTGATACTTTTCATGGCGCGCTCGTGTTTAACAGCCGAACGGAGTGAGGCTGGTAATAGAGAGCAAGCCATGAAAAGTAACTTTTCCTCCAAATAAAATATGCTGTTTTTTCTTCAAATGTCGACAAATTAATGCAAAAACATCTCTTTTTAATAGTAATAATAATTATTATTAAAGATAAGTGGGTTCGCAAGGCGGCTTAGACCATGTCGGTGAATAGGCACAGGTTGTTGCTATAGTAATGTAACATAAAGCTGTCAGTGGACACTGTCAACAATAATTATTTTTTTAAGATTGTGTCTCCGATTGCGTTTTAATTCCGTATTGATAAGCAGTTATTGAGTAAGTTCGATTAAATAATAACCAATTTATTCCTAAATTAGTGATTTTTAGAAATGCAGTCACAAAATGAGTGATAAATACAAGTTGTAGTTTAATAAATTTTGAGTTGTTGACGCTTATTTTGTTGTCTGTTTGTATTGTATCTATGTTGCTATGACAACACTTTTACCTCCGCCGGCGAAAAGTGAAAAGTAAAGCTCCGGCGGAGGAAAAACGAAACTTCACGGCCGCCTACACAGTCGAGTAATGACGGATTTACTGACGTTTGAAGAAAAAGTAATATTCCAGAACAATCGCATCGTCTTTCTTCAAGAATTACGAGTTAAGCCCGCGATGCAGCATTTAAAAGTAAGAAACAGGCAAAAATTACAAATTATTTTACTGTTTCAGATAAAAATAATATATATATATGTATGTACAATATGTACATTCATGCATTGTATGTAGGATGTACAGGGTGGCCCGTTTAAGAGGGGCCTATACCTTATCTCGAAAACTACGGGGGTTGGAAAAAAAATTTAAATACAAAAGTTATTCCTAATAAAATGATCTTTATTTTTTTTTGTATTGTTTTAATCGTCACTTTTTTATATACAGGATGGTCAAAGAAAGTTACACTTTTTTAAATGAAACACCTTATATTTTATTACATTTTTGGATTCTACTTAAAATTATAAGCATATTTGTTGTATGATGTTATACCTCTAGAGTTAGTAGCTTCACAGCTATAAACAGATGAAAATCGGTACTTTGGCTACTTTTCACCTTGGTAGCAGGAAAACCATTAAAGATGGAGTAAAATGAATTCCACATTCCTATCTTAACTTTCCAAGAGCTATCTTATGGTGCTAACTGATGGTACCTACAGAGGTACCAGATTTGGTACCCATGGTACCACCTGCCAATTAGTACCGTCAAATAGCTCTTGAAAAGTTAAGATAGGAATGTGAAATTTATTCTACTCCATCTCTAATGGTCTTCTTGCTACCAAGGTGCAAAGTAGTCAAAGTCCCGATTAGTACCGATTTCCAACTGTTTATATCTGTGAAACTACTAACTCTAGAGGTATAACATCATACATCAAATATGCATACAATTTTAAGTTGAATCCAAAAATGTAATAAAATATAGGGTGTTTCATCTAAAAAAGTGTAACTTTCTTTGACCATCCTGTATATAAAAAAGTGACGATTAAAACAATACCCCAGATAAACCCACACCAGATGCAAAAGATCGGCAAATTCGTCGCCAGCCAACTTTAACCTTGACGAGGCGGTTATACGCGGCCTGCACCAAATAATCTGGGTATGATTATAGAATTGTTCTTCAAAATTAAAATAGTTGGTTTGCACCAATTAAATGAAAACGTGTTTTGTTGGTGGACTGGTTCAGGAAAAATAAAAATTTGCAATAGCCATTCACTTTCTTTTTTCCCAACAGGCGGTCATGAAAATCTTGTGTTATTATGGCTGCTCTGACTATTTTACAGAAATTCGCTTAATACGCTTTATTGTATGCCGATTTAAGGTTATTTTAACACTGAAAATGTTTCTGTTATCCTAATATAGGGCCTCAAATAGTGAAAAAGTACATGCTTCATTTGCCACATGACGTCATTCACGTGAGAGATCGTGTTAGTTTGTTTATTTAAACTTAAATTTGATCATAAGGCATCGGAATCCGTTCAAATGACTAAAATAAATTGGAACTAACTGAAACTAACCGAAAGTTGATTGAACGACTAACCGAAACTAGCCAAAAGTAACCAAAAGCACCAAAGCTAAAACGTATCGGAACAAGTTACAAACATTAAATAAGTTAAAACTAACCAAAACGAGCCAAATTTTAAGAACTAACCAAAACTAACCAAAAACATTAAAATTGATTTAAAACATATCGGAACCGATTCAAACGACTAATATACATTGAAACTAGCTAAAAGTAACCGAAAGTTGATTGAATAACTAACCAAAACTAACCAAAAGCAAATAAAAGGACCAAAACCGGCTAAAATGTATCGGAACAGATTCAAAATATTAAAGTAAGTTAAAACTAACCCAAATTAACCGAATATTGGCGACTAACCTAAACTAACCAAAAACATTAAAATTGGTTATAACGCATCGGAACTGGTTCAAATGACTAAAATAATTTCAAATTAACTGAAATCAACCGAAAATTTATTGAACGACTAACCAAAAATATCCAAAAGCGCCAAAAAATATTTGATTAAGTTGAATGTAATCGATTAAATTGACCAAAAACATTTAAACTGGTTATAACGTATCGCAACCTGTTCAAATGACGAAAATAAATTGGAAATAACTAAAAGTAACCGAAAGTTGATTTAATGAATAACCAAAACTAATCAAAAAAACTAAAATTGGTGATAACGTATAGGAGCCGGTTCAAATGACTAAAATAAATTAAAACTGACTGAAATTAACCGAAAGTTGGTTAAATGACTAACCAAAACTAACCAAAAGTAAGCAAGAGCACCAAAAAATGCTAATTCTCAGTTAGTTTTAAGTTATTTTAGTCATTTGAACCAGTTCCGATACGTTATACCAAATTTTAGAATTTTTAGTTAGTCACCAAAATTCGGGTAATTTGTATCAGTTTTAACTTACTTCCATAGTTTTAATATATTTCGATAGTTTTAGCCCGTTTTGGTGCTTTTAGTTACTTTTGGTTAGTTTTGGTTAGTCATTCAATCAACATTCGGTTACTTTCAGCCAGTTTCAGTTTATTTTTGTGAATTGAACAGGTTCCTATACGTTATAACCAATTTAAACGTTAATAGAAAATTTTAGTTAGTCGCCAAAATTCGGCTAATTTGGATTTGTAACTTATTTTAATACCTTTAATCAGTTCCGAAACGTTTTAGCCCTTTTTGGTCTTTATGGTTACTTTTGATTAGTTTTGGTTAGTTATCCAATCAGCTTTCGGTTAGTTTTAGTTAGTTTTAATTTACTTCAGTCATTTGAACCGGATCCGATACGTTATAACCAACTTTAATATTTTGATTCATTTTAGTTAGTCGCCAAAATTCGGTTACTTTGGGTTAGTTACTTATTTTAATACCTTTAATCAGTTCCGATACGTTTTAGCCCCTTTTGGTGTTTATGGTCACTTTTGATTAGTTTCGGCTAGTCATTCAATCAGTTTTCGGTTAGTTTTAATTTATTTCAGTCATTTGAACCGGATCAGATACGTCATAACCAATTTTAATGTTTTGGTTAATTTTAGTTAGTAGCCAAAATTCGGTTAACTAAAGTTAGTTTTAACTTACCTTAATATTTTTTTATATGTTCCGATATGTTTTAGTCCTTTCTGGTGCTTTTGGTTAGTCTTGGTTAGTCGTTCAATCATCTGTCAGTTAATTTCAGTTGATATTAATTTATTTTAATCATTTTAACCAGTTTCGATACGTTATAAACAATTTTAGTTTTTTGGTTATTTTTTGTTAGTCACCAAAATTCGATTAATTTGGGTTAGCTTTAATATTTTTAATCTATTTCGATACGTTTTAGCCCTATCTGATGTTTTTACTTACTTTTGGTTAGTCGTTCAATCAACTTTAGGTAAAATTCAGTTAGTTCCAATTTATTTTAGTCATTTGAACCGATACAGAGACGTTATAAGCATTTTTAATGTTTTTGGTTAGTTTTGGTTAGTCACCAAAATTCGGTTAATTTGGATTAGTTTGAACTTACTTCAATATTTTTAATCTATTTTAATTCGTTTTAGCCCGTTTTGGTGCTTTTGGTTACTTTTGGTTAGTTAGTCGTTCAATCAACTTTCGGTAAAGTTCAGTTAGTTTTATTATATTTTAGTCATTTGAATCGGTTCCGGTACATTATAAGCAATTTTAATGAGTTTGTTTAGTGTTGGTTAGTCGCCAAAATTCGGTTAATTTAAGTTAGTTTTAACTTAACATTTGTAACATATTCTGATAACCTTTGGTTAGGTTAGTCATTCAATTAATTTTTAGTTATTTTCAGTTAGTTCCAAATTGTTTTAGTCACTTGAACCGCTTCCGATACGTTATAATCAAATTTAATGTTTGTGGTTTGTTTTTATTAGTCGCCAAAATTCGGTTCGTTTTGGTTAATTTTAACTTTCTTTAATTTTTGTAACCTGTTCCGATAGGTTTTAGCCCGTTTTGGCGCTTATGGTTAGTTTTGGTTAGTGGTCCAATCAACTTTCGATTAGTTTCAGTTAGTTCCAATTTTTTTAGTTACTTGAATCGATTCCGACACGTTATAATCAAATTTAATGTTTTCGGTTAGTTTTGGTTAGTCGCCAAAATTCGGTTCGTTTTGACTAGTTTTAAATTACTTCAGTTTTTGTAACCTGTTCCAATACGTTTTAGCCCGTTTTGGTGCTTTTGGTTAGTTTTGGTTAGTCGTTTAATAAACTATCGGTTAGTTTCAGTTAGTTCCAATTTATTTTAGTCATTTGAACCAATTCCGATACGTTATAATCAAATTTAGGTTTAAATAAACAAACTAACACGATCTTTCACGTGTATGACGTCATGAATGTGGCAAATGTAGCATGCACTTGTTCACGATTTGAGGCCCTATACTAGGAAAACAGAAACATTTTCAGTGTTAAAATGCATTTTTAGATTGTCAGACATGCAGAAAACAAAACAAAAGTTCCGATATCATATTAATTAAAAATTTTCCCATATGTGGCCAATATTCTGGCGGACACTGTATAACATTAGTTGGATTTAAAAAAAGATTTAACTATAACATTGTATCTGCCAGTTTTCAGATTTAATTGAATTTCGTGCTCATTCGATTTTAGAATATGCAATAATTTTGGAAATAAGTGCGCTGGAATGTGCATTAAACAACATTTATACAAAGCTTTCAAGATCGCGGTGTAATTTAAATAATGATTTTTCGCCACCGCTTCTAGTAGAACAATTCAAATAAAGGCACTTATAACCAGGCATTTTTAACAAAAATAAAATAAATATTAATTATTTTTCGTAACACTCTCGGACTAAACCAAAAGACTCGCGTGGCTCGCGTTTAGAATCACACTAGAGCTTGCCCTGACTATTTCTTGGGATGGCTGGCCATCCCAAGGAGGCGGAGCTCTAAACGAATTCTTGTTTCATGCGCTAGGTGGGAGGTTTCGCATCTGGTGTGGGTTTATCTGGGACAATACAAAAAAAATAAAGATCATTTTACTAGGAACAACTTTTGTATTTAATTTTTTTCCAACCCCCGTAGTTTTCGAGATAAGGTATAGGCCCCTCTTAAACGGGCCACCCTGTACTCTATTACGTATTCGTTTGTTTTTGGATACTTGGTTATTTATTTTAATTACATTAGTTACTATATTCATAAATGAAGTTTGAAATATGTATTACATACTTAATATAAGTATAGTGACATGTATAGTATAAATATGTGATATTGTATGTTCGGTAATCCGAACAAGGTCTGGCAATGAGGTGTTCGGATTAAAGAGGTTGTTAAACGGAGTTTTATCCACAATACCGAAACAGAATTATTGCACTCGACGCGCGTTTCGCTAACCATGTTATCATCATCAGGACATGATTAAAACAGTTTTAATCATCTCCTGTATATAATTCTGTTTCGGTATTGTGGATAAAACTCCGTTTAAGTGCATGTTGCCCAAGGTTCCAAAGCCCAACATAGTTAAAGAGGTTGCACTGTATTTGGTTAATTCGGTAATTCCATGATGAACTTTTAACGGTTACGTCGGGTCCTATTCGTGGATACGAGGAAAGCGGGGATGAAAGCCATGTCTCAGAGAGAAGTAGATCCAGTATCATTCACTTTAGCAAACAATGTCGAGGCGATGTAGGATTCGATATGGTCCAAAACCAGAAGAATAGAGCTCTTATTTTCTTATTTATGGAGACTCCAGTGCTAGGGGTTTTCTGCTAAGATTGGGAATATTTTGAACTCAACCCATATTGTGTCTGGTGTAATTTATTCTGGTTGTTAATTTCAACATTTGTGTAAGCAAGTATTTCATTCTGTTGTTGGTTTATCGTCGGTTGACAGTTTTATTTTATGTTTAGATTTAGGTATTACAATTCCTACTTTTGCAGGAGTTAAGAGATTGCTATCAATTGGTAGATTTGCAAATGTTATTGTTTACATGAAGTGCGGTAGCAGATCCGGTGACAAGCATACATAGCTTAAAATGTTTCGCTTTATAAGTTCAATTGTGCGAAAATAAAATTTGTCAGTGAGGTTAATTTCGGATGACTTCGGAAAACATGGATTTTGTCAGCATGTCAGCTTATATCTTTTTATGTAAAAATGTCATTTGCTATTGAACACAAGATTCTACTGAGATCTGTAAACTGCACGGGATCGGTGTTTTCTGATACATCAATTACAGCTGTTGATTCGGTTGATGAACCAATTATCTCCCAACAAAATTTTTATTCACAGAGCATAGTAAAAATACCACCGTAGCTCTATTAAATATTCGTTCTGTAAGACCCAAAACTGATGAGTTATTTATTTTACTAGAATCATTTAACTTTCCTGGTATTGTAGCTCTTGTCGGGCATTGGCTTAGACCACTTGAACCTTTCCATATGCAAAACTATGTAGTTGTAACTAGGTATAATAGATTAAGCAGTATTCATGGTGGAAAACTTATTATGGTGGAAAGATGGTTTCAAGATAGATTTAAGGGTGTTTCTATTAATGGCTTTGATTTTTTGTTGCAGGAGAAGGCATTTGAGTTCTGTATTGTGTTTTTTAAAAATATAAATGTTTATGTTATTTGTATATATGGGTCACCAGCCACTGATGCTAAATTTTTTTTAGAAAATCTAGAAATTTTGTTGAGCCAATTTCCAATTAATTCAAATTTAGTTTTAACAGGAGACTTTAATATAGATTATTCAAACAAATCAGATCGAAATGTACAATCACTGACTGATTTGTTAAATTCATTTAACTTGTGTATGCATGTTAACAAGCCAACAAGATTTTCTGCTTTCTCCTATTCTGTCTTAGATTATATTTGTACCTGTTTTGAAAATGATCAGGTGCAATGCAATACAGTGAATGCTGGATTGTCGGACCATGAGGCAGTTGTAGTGGCCTTGTCCCTTCCGTATGATAAAAAAAACAAACCTCAAAAAAGGGTGGGACGCATTTTTTCGAAAAAAAAAACTTCAACACCTTTAAATTAAAAGCTAGTCAGTTTCAATGGGAAAACGCATTGAGCTTGGAGGATGATCCCCTTCAGGAGTGTCATAATATTTTGGTATCTTTATTTAAAATTTCATTTCCCTTAAGCACAATAACAAATAATGCAAAAAAAAAACATGGCTTACAGAGGCATAAAAATTTCCAGTAAAAATATGAAAGCACTACATTATATCAGAAAGTATTTTTCTCAAAATATACCTTTTGTAACCTTTTATAATAATTATCGTAGTTTACAGAAAAATCATAAAGTTTGACAAATATAACTATTATCAAAGTGGTATATTTTATTCAAAAAATAAATCTAGAGAATCTTGGAAAATTGTCAACGGGTTGATGGGCAAGGGCAAGTCCCACCCTCAGTCCAGTTCTTCACTTCTTAATGCTTGACAGATGAATAGTTTTTACTGCAATATAGTCAGTAACTTGCCTTTTAATACTTGTGGCGATGGTGTGGATTTCATGAATATTTAAGTCACTTGTCTGTTCCGGATGCATTCTTTTTTGCCCCAGCTTCAGTCTTGGAAATTCAAGAAGTTTTACAGCAAATTTCCAAAAAAAATTCTTCTGGATATGATGAAATATCGGTCAGGGTGTTGCTGGCTTTGCTAGAGACAGCTTTGAGTGTGTTGGCAGAGGCTATTAATATCTCTTTTTCAACAGGAATGTTCCCGTCTTGCTTAAAGAAATCTTTTATTATCCCTTTATTCAAGGGTGGAGATTGGAGATGCAAATAATCCGTCAAACTTTAGGCCAATATCCATGTTACCTACATTATCAAAGGTAGTGGAGAAACTGATCAAGAATAGGGTTGTTAAATTTTTAAACTTGCACAACCTTATTAGTGTACAACAATTTGGTTTTCAGGCATCCAAAAGCACTACTGATGCCATTTTAAATTTTTTAGAAAAGTTGTATCTTGGACTAAACAAAGGTGATTGTGCAGCT
The DNA here is from genome assembly GCA_016904865.1 of Pissodes strobi. NCBI lineage: Eukaryota > Metazoa > Arthropoda > Insecta > Coleoptera > Curculionidae > Pissodes > Pissodes strobi. Next base: position 200,718 of record MU182503.1, on the reverse strand, counting down.
GCGGTGTTCTGTGACTTGTCAAAAGCCTTTGACTGTGTCAGTCACAGAATACTGCTAAGGAAGTTGGAAGCTTATGGTTTTAGGGGGCTGGTTTGGGAGTGGTTTCGTTCATATTTGATGGGAAGACTGCAGACTGTGACTTTTCAAGGCCAAAACTCCAATGAAATGGAATCCATCATAGGTGTCCCTCAAGGTTCAGTACTGGGACCTCTCTTATTCCTAATCTATGTGAATGATTTGTCTCATCTTTCAATAAATGGCCATTTCACCAACTTTGCTGATGATACCACCATTATGTGGCATAATAAAGACTCTCATCAACTTGAGGCAAATATCCAGTCTGACTTGTGTGTGGTAAAAAAGTGGTGAGATGCTCATGTGCTTTGCTTCAATATTGCTAAGACCAATATCTTAAAATTTAAATGATATTTATTTGAGCGATGATGTTGTGACACCTTCTGACCTTAGTAAATTCCTTGGTCTGTACATTGATCCTGGGTTAAAATTCGAGAATCATATAAACCTATTATGCCACAAAATTTCTTCAGGCTGTTATGCTCTTCGGGTGATGGCGATGCCTTAAATGGCTCAGTCGCCAGAACTTTATACTTTTCATTAATTGAGGCCCATCTCCGATATGATGTTTGCTTCTGGGGATCATGTTACCAATAAATCTTTAATAAGGTTTTTATTTTACAAAAGCGGGCTATTAGATGCTTATTTAAGGTTAGTTTTCGTGAGTCTTGCCGTTCCTTATTTGTTGAACACAAAATACTTACTTTGTGCTGTATTTTTATTTTCGAAACAGCCTGCCGCATTTTTAAAAAGCATAAAAATGAATTAAGTCTGGAGCAGGATACGGGTTAAAATACTCGACAAACCTCATATGTTAGATTACCAATACCTAGATCTGAACAAGTAAAAGGCTCGATTGTGTATAATGGGGGAAAGATCTTTAACCATTTGCCCTTGTCTTTGCGCCAAACGAATACCATTCTTGCGTTTAGACGTTCCACCAAAATATTCTTATTAAGCAAAGGCTACTATACCCATACTGAATATTTTTCTGACAGATTTGACTAATAATATACTGTATTTGTTTCACTTCTTCCTGTTCCATAAAATGTTTTTTTTGTGTTGCTTGTAGGTAATGTTTCGGGTCTATTTATTGTTATATGTTATTGTCTAGGATTATCTACTGAGTTCTATATGTATCTGTAACTACAAATTTTGTGGCTAACTTTAAAACGTTTATTCGGTTTTATTTGACTCTTTATATGTAGTTTTTTATGTAATTTTATTACAATTAGGTGTTCCTTTTGTATTTTGACCTAAGTAGTTTTTAATCTGTAGTATTGACAACCTCTTATTCTCTTAAAGCTTTGTTAACAACAATATTTCAGTTTGTTTTGACAATAAAGCATATTTTGAATTTGAATGTATATATTTCTTATGAATAGCGCCGCAGGACCGTGGGAAAACCCTGAGGGATGAAACTCATGGTCGTAATGTGGATCTACATTGCTATCATAAGACCCATGATTGCCTTATATGGAGCCGTAGTTATGTAGCCCAAGATTCAATAGAAGACGGCAATGCTTAAGCTCAGTCAGGTACAGAGAACTGCCTGCCTAACTATAGCGGGAGCTATGAGAACAACCCCAACCAGAGCCATGGAAGTAATGTAGTGCTTTCCGCCCCTAGATATTTATTTAAGAGGTGGGTATGACTACATTGCTGAGGCTCAGAGTCGTTGGTGTACAACGGGGACCAATACAAAAAGACATTAATTTGAACTGTCAATGATATTAATATAACAACAGATGCTACAAATTTGTTGCAACGCAATAAATAGACAACAGATATGATGCAAAGAGATGATGTAACTATAGATGTGACCATAGAAATGGTTTTAATCCATGTGCATTATTTGGTTAATGCTTTTGAGTACCTACAGAGATTACATCCAGAATGTGTTCCAATAACAATGGCAATGAGTACTGCTTCAAAACCGCTTCCATCATATTTATTTGGGCCACACTTTAGAACAACACTCCCTTTATGACATTGGTGGAAATCAGTCAATTTAATTGACCCTGAAAAATTAGATGGTCTGGCCTTCAAGAGAATTAAAAAAAAATGTACTCCAAAGTATTAACTGTGCTGTAGCTGTCCCTGCTGGGGTAGGAAGATTTTTTTTCAATAGTCGATCTTGTATATTCAAAACTTCGGAACAAATTAGGCAATGAAAAGGCTGGAAAATTAACTTTTATGTTTCGGTATTTTAATCAAAATAAATCCAATAAGACATCAAAATTAGATTTCGTTTAGGAATCATTTGGGAATGAGAGCATTGGACCCTCAGGAAATTTGCAGTTTGTGGCAGCAGAAGCGAATCTCTCGAATGACTCGCGACAAAGTAAAAAATTTGAATTATTTGTGTTTGTGTTGATTTCTTTTGAAATATTTATTTGATTTCTACCAATAAACAGAAGGTTTGTATTATGTTTTACTTATTCAGATACTTCTAACACTTTTACTTCTGTAATATTTTTAACGAAAATGAGAATTGCCGATACATATATCAATATGCCCGATATATATCGTAAATATCCGATATTTTGAATTTTGCAAAAAATTTCATGATATTTACGATCCCTATTTCATAGACCTGAAATGCGTCCATTGCCATGATTATATTAGTTTTATAACCTTCAAAATAATTCATATTAAGGTAACAATTACAAAAAAAAAACATTTTCAACTATTGGCCTGAAGCTGACCACAATATCCCGAAGCCATGATCATAAGTAGTTTGCATATATTTATTCGTCAATATATGCCTGTTCGTTTTTGGTACCTATCTAGTAAGTTTGTCCTATGGATTTTTTTATATGTATAAAATGTTTTTTGTTTTGCTTCCATCTCCCAGCAATACTATTATTAAAGCATATAACTTGCTTTATTTTATCAACTTAAATGTATATTATTTTTAAATTTGATGCTCTTCATAAACCGCTAAGTAATTTGGTTGTTATGTGGATGATTTACTAATTGAGCCCCCTAATTTGTATTTTACACGTTTACAAACACCATCCAAGGCTGTGTTTACAAACAAGCGATATGTATAGCAATTTTTCTACGACGACGCATGGATCGGGAATTTGCACACAAGTAATCACACTCTACACTTGAGTGAGATCAGCTAAAATTATCTTCTATTTATAACTGATGTAACATGTAACAGACGTAAGGTATTATTATCAATCCGGTCAGAAATCTGTACCTACTATAAAGTATAGCGTTGATTGCTGGTATTCAGTTCCCTGGTTTTCTTTAACGTCAGATATTAACGCGTTAAAACAATAAAATACGAATTTATAGCTAATTGTAAACTATATAGTACTGAAAGAACAAATACTGTACCATTATATCAAACTTCTTAATAACGTAACCAAGATTGTACTCGCTTGAACATCATTATTATGTTATCTGTTTATTAATTATACACTTCATAATTGAAAATTGTCAATATCGTCAAAAATAAAAACAAAAACAGGAATAGAACGACAACAGGACGGTTGATCTCGAGGGAAATAGCCCAGACAGCTGAAGCGCCACAAACTCAACATTGTATATTTTTAATAGACCAACACAAAAATTCAAAAAAGCAATAGTAAAAATATGAATCCAGTAAGTCACACCTTAAAGCGCATGGACAATAATTGATATCGTAGTTTACAGTCCAGGGAAAGGTCCATTCTGACGAAGAGTTTATTTAATTTCATATAATCTATTACCAATAATTCACAAACTAAAAAAATCCGTTGCCTGTATGATTCCTAGTAAACAACGTAGAAATATTATTTATGCTACGACACTGGTCATCAGTGTTGCCACTGTTGTTAGGTGTTCTACCTATTTATTTGTCTATGAAAGAAAAATTTTCATTGTTTTTTTTTGGCGCATCGTTTCGATAAATTAGATTACATATTAGCGTCACAGCTTATACTGTTGGAATTCTTAGTCGTTTGGATTTATGTTTTGTTTGACTGCTTGGCCCCATCATATTGATTCTTTAAGACATTGCCTGGACTAAGGCTGGCCTTTGATTATTATCGAATTTTTATTTATCGGTTGATTTGACTGAGAATAACCATAAATGATTATTTTTAAACATCAAATTGCTTTATATACTGTGGTGTGAATTTCCCCTTTCTTCATTCTGGGTCGATCACAGTACCTAATTGTGTAATCATTCATCGAATCATTGATTCGATTTTTTATGTCAACATTTGAAACAAAACAAAAAGTTTGGTGGATATTTTATTTCGAAAGCAAAAGCCTACGTTTCGACAGCGATACATGTATCATCATAAGTGTCAGCTTAGTGTTTATCATAGAGAAAGCAAATTTCCTTTGTCTATGGTGTTTATCAAATATCGCCGTTTCTTAACAAAACATATGAACACATCACAGAACCATTTCCTTAACAGCCCACTACATATTTTGATTTGAAAACACCAATCAGAAAGTTGACACTTAAAATACCTTACACCTTGATGTATGGCCGTCATCTTTGATTATGGATATTTTAACGCTAAATTTTTGAAACAATTTTGGAGACAAATTGAACCATGTTGGATAACTACTTATGACATCGATTTTAAAGATATTTTTAATTTAACTTTAGTTTTGGAAACATTATTGGAGACAAATTGAATGCAAAATAAAAACAAAGCAGAATTGTAGTTTTAAATAAAAATATTAATCACAAGTGCTAGTTTAGTGACCCTAACGAAGCTGAAAAACCTAAAGGAAACTGGAAAACGGTCGACGTTTCGAGGAACAAATTTGCCACCGTCGTCAAGAACGAACAAATCTAAAAATAAAAATGGTTAGTAAATGTAAATAACAGTAAAAAGCTATCGCAAAATTGTCAAGTTTTGAATAGACATTGACAAGATGACAATAATAATGAGTAATGATTATTATCGTCATCTTGTCAAAGTCTATTCAAAACTTGAAAATTTTGCGATAGCTTTTTACTGTTATTTACATTTGAAGACAGGGTGTTAAGAAACCCTGAGATAGATCAAGTCGCCATGATAAATTGCAAATGGCAAAAAAGTGAACTATTTACGTAGCCACATATAATATAGGACTAAGTGAAGTGAGACGCAGTGGAGAACACATAACAAAGTTGAAATCTAGACACATTCTATTCTACAAGGGGAAGGGCTTTGTACGTATATAATGTGGGATTATGATACACAAAGACCTGACAGATAATATAACACACTACGTAGGCATCTCAAGACAGGTTAGCCTACATCATATTAAGGCTCTTAGACAACCAAACTGTATCAAGGAGAACCCATCAACACTCACCCTAAGCATTGGTGGCTTCAACGCGAAGGTAGAAACACAACAAGACAACAGCGAACAATCGACTCGCAAACACGCAACAGGTCAAAGAAACGAAAGAAGAAACATTTTGATCAATTTTACAGAAATGAACAACATGTATATTAAGAAACACGTTCTTTCAAAAAGCACCAATATGAAAGTGGACGTGGAGAAGCCCAATCACGAAATAAAAAACGAAATAGATTTTATCATCTCCAGCAACAAACGAATCGTCAAAGACGTAACAACACTGAACAAAATTACGATAGGGAGCGACCACAGATTAGTATGCGCCAAATTATACCTCAATACGAAATCTCTAAGGACCAAAATCAAGACCAAAATGATTTCTCAGAAAACAATCGATAGAACATAAATATCGCACAAACAACAAGAATGTCAAGCAGAAGTCAGCAAACAACTACAATACGAAATACGAACAAAATCATCTCAACGGAGAAGACCTCAACACACTTGCTATTGCTAAAGACCTCAACGAAATTATCATTACAATATCTACTTGAATTGCACCAAACAGAAACAAAATTGACAACAAACTCAGTAATAGAACACAAGAACTACCCGAAAATGACAAACATTAAACCCGGTAAAAAATTACAAACAAGAATGGAGGGAACTCAACAAAGTAATCAACATGGAAATCAGGAAAGACATACGACAACACAATAAAAACGCAATTCTCAAAGCGATAGAAGAAAACAAGAGCCCTAAAACTATCAAAAAACGATTACGCACGGGTAAGCAAGAAATGGTATCAGTACTGATTAAATATGGATAAGTTCTTACCGACAGGGATGTATTACTTAAGAGCTCGACCACGTAGGATCAGAAGAAATCCCCAAGATCACATAGATGAAATTAACGCAGTCCTCTCTAAAATTAAAAGAAATAAATCACCTGAACCCGATAATATAATAATATTATTATAATACCGGAAATGCTAAAGAAGGCAGGGAGGGCTCTTAAGGAATCGGCTGGCAAAACTATTCACTTGCCTTCACTCGCGAGATTGCGATACTCTGACCAGTGGCGGAGATGTCCTTAATCCATAAAAAAGAAGACATAAAAAAACTCGAAATAAGCCTCTTGTCACAAACGTACAAACTATTCACATTCAAATCTTAACAAACAGACCAACTCAAAAATGGACTTCTACCAACTAACAGGCAGGCTTTAGATCTGGCTTCAGTACCTGCGATCACATATAAACCATGAGGAACATAATCGCTAAAATGAACGAATATAACATAAAGCCGGGGCGCGTATAGCCAGTTCCTACCATTGTACAACGCACTCATTCCACAAGACGCGCTGAATCGTGGTATACATTGGCCAAGAGAATCGCGCGTATACAAAGGACAAATCTTACCACGATGTAACGCTCTGCGCTGTGTCGTGGTATACGTTGGTCGAGAAAATAACACGAGAGTAAAAGAACCCAATTTTATCACTAGTTTTTTGATGTATCACCATTTAACCAAGTAACCTGAACCTTTTAAAAAAGTTTAACAGTTACAGTGTAATGGAAGTAAAACCTATGATTCAATTTTCAGCGGTTTTTTACATCAAAAACCAAAATAATCATATTATATTATTACAGATTAATTTTGTGCACACACATAGTGTTCAAGTAGCTGAAGCTTTTAGCTACTTAAGGATGGATAAAAGTACGGAAGAAATATTTTAAAAATATTTTGAAGATAGAATGACCGCTAGTGCAGCCAGAATATTTCATGAAATTAGCCTTGTAGAATCCGTAAAAGATACAAAGCAACTACCGATTTTACTTGCAGATGCGCAAAAAAATCCACGGGAGAGGCAAATTTAATCATTTACATGATAAATGGAGGTCAGTTTAAAAAAATATAAATGAAATAGATATTAATAATAATTACTGCTAGATAAATTTTACCAATGTTTTTCGTTTTCAGGCATTTAAACTATTGAGATCGCGATGAAAAAAGTGTAGTATCGGTCCTTAAGGAAAAGCAATATGATTTTTTGCAAAATGGTGTTACTGTGCTTGTTCGTGAAAATCCCTTAATTATAACAGTTATCACACCCATAATGAAAAGGGCTAATGAATGTCGTTTCGCTCAGGAAGTGGTTTTTGTGGATTCAAGTGGATCATGCAATCAAACCAATACATGCGTCACATTTTTTTTGCGGCAAATAAAATTGGCGCGATTATTTTAGCTATCGTGTTGCATACAGCCCAGAGTGAGAGCAACTATACATTAGCATTTTCGGACGTAAAAGAATCATTAGGAACTAACAACTTTGGAGGGCAGGGTTTTCCTGGAATTTTTTTAACTGATGATAGAACTGCTGAAAGGAATGCTCTTAAAGCGGTTTTTCCACAATCACACTTACTTCTATGCACATTCCATGTTTGTCAAGCATATTGGCGGTAGTTGTGGGACTCCCATAACTCCATAAAAAAAAAACAAGACAGAAAAAAAATATGTTAGCCTTTAGACAGACTAGTGATTTTTACTAATACTGATGAAGAATGTACGGAATATTTTCAAAATTTAATTCAAGCATATTGCCATGATAATAATTATCAAAATTTAAAAATGTATGAGGCACATTGGAGCCGTCCGTCGTCAAGAGTGGTGCCTGCATTACCGCATTAACTTAATTACTCGAGGGAATAACACGAATAATTATGTGGAGTCATCAATCCGCATATTTAAAGAAATTGTCCTGGAACCCCGATCTTTTAATTCTTGTGCGTTAATTGACTTTATAGTTAAGGTTTTCGAAAATTATCACAAAGGGCGCCTTTTAGAATACGCTAATTCGCGACAAACTTCAAACAAACTTGCATATTTAAAATTTTCTAAAAAACATTGAAGGTATACGTGTAACTGAAATTGACAGAAATGTTTACTTGGTGACATCACAATCGGACAATCAACTACTGACTACTGTATACAGTATACACTGATATTGCAATGTGTGATTGTCCATTTGGTCAAGGTGGTCGTTTCTGCAAGCACTTATGTCCAGTTCAGGAAAAATACGGCATTAGGATACACACGGCACCATTATTAACAAAAGATGATAAACAAGATTTAGCTAAACTTGCTTTAAGAGAAAACATTCCTGAAGAGTTTTTTAAAACATGGATGATATTCACAATGATTCTCAAAATATGTTACCTGAACCTAGAATGATTGAAAAATTGGATGAAATAGACAATGAAATTGATACACAAAACGAGTCTACTGAAAATGATTAAAAAAAAAACAAAACAAAACAAAATTTTTCAAGAATAACTGAGATGGTTTCCCTACTCAAGGGATCGCCTAATATGACCAATACCATTCAAAAAATAAATAATGTATTAGCTTAAATTACAATTCCAGACTAAGTAGAATGCGTTTTAGCGAAAATTAAAACTAACCACAATTATCGAAAAATAGGAGTCCAGCCCACTTCCGGCGCAAAGTTAGGCCAGTTTTGCATTCAGGCGCGAAACGGATTCAGGCTGTTCGTCCCACAAACAATGAATTAGGAAGACCAAAAAAAAAAAACAAATCTTGCCGTTAACATTTTTAAGGCACAACCCAATGCAAAGTCACATGGTTCACAGCTGTAGTTTTTATTGTATTTTGTTAAAATGCCATTTTTTACTTATTTTTCAAATTATTTACCAGTAGGTATATACATTATAATAACTACATAAGCATAGCATAGGTGTCATTATTGTCGTTATTTTTCTTATTCATAAATAAATTATATGAGTCGTCATTAACTCCCTCAACATACCTAGAATTATTAATCTCTTAATTTACAGCGCCCTCGTAGGGCAGCGCTTCGGAGGGAAGCTCTGAATCATGGTAGGATTTGTCTTTCACTTACGCGCTATTTTCTCGGCCAATGTATACCACTACACAGCACTGCGCGTTGCATCGTGGTAGGATTTGTCCTTCGTTTACACGCGATTCTCTTGGCCAATGTATACCACGATGCAGCGCGACTTTTGGGATGAGTGCGTTGTACAATGGTAGGAACTGGCTATACGCAGCCGGGGCCGCACATGCGGCAGTCGGCGGACTGCGAATGTTCGCCAACTACCGAATCTAGCCAAACGGAATTCGCTTTTTCATCCACACATGCGGACATTGCCGAACTCCGATCGAAAAAGTGGGAAACGCCGACTGTTCGCTAGAAAGTTTAATTTGAAAATAAACATGAATAGCGATGATTCTGTGACAAATGCTGCGGCTGCTTTTGTCGTGTTATGAGGCGGGCTTTTATGGCTCTAGGCCTTAGAGACTATTATTCCGCAAATGGTCAGTCAGACTCCCCTGGAAACAAAATCCTAGATGCCTCCTGCTGGATTTCAGTTTAATAAAAGTAAAGTAAAAATATGCTGCATAAAGAAAAGTACCTACCTAAATAATGAATATGTATGTATATAAACAATATTCAATCTACGCAAAAATGCCACAATACAAAATATCACTTGATTACTACACAACTTTAAAAACCTGCAGAATAGACAGTAGCAGAGGCATAAGCTTAATTGAGAATGTAAACAAGAACGCAACTATGTATATCAAGTCATAGCAACACAAACCCCAAACTTGTCAGGAGATGCGTACGTCCAGGGGACACAATTTCTCCAAAACTATTCAACACTGTCTTGGAAGATATTTTCCATGAAATAGACTGGACAATTAAATGATAAGAAGTGAATAGTAAACCTCGGCCACCTGAAATTCGCCGACGACATAATACTGTTTAGTACTGGCCGTTCGGAACTACATGATAAACGAACTGAACGATAGATCTAAGGAAATCGGACCCAAATAATTCACAACACTCAAGAATAATGCAACATATCATATATCTAAACTACAGGATGGAAGGTGGACGAGACATACATTAGAGTGGAGACCACGAGATATGAAACGCAGCGCAGGGAGACCGACTACACGCTGGCGAGATGACATATATAAGCATGCAGAGATCAACTGAATGTCAAAAGCTGCGGACAAGAGGAAATGGTTTAACTTGATCGTGGTATTTATATTATCTATCTTCAAGATACCCAAACTTGCATCACGTTCAGTTCGTGTGAACTTTACCAATATAAAATTCATCCTGCAGTATTTCAAAACGTGTCAGAATACTGGCATAATTTCTTCATTGGATTCGATAGAGTTCACCACATTTCTTTTTCGAAATATATCGAAAAACCTTGATAAAACTAAACACTTTTCAAAATCTATTAAAAAGCTACATACACTCTTTTACTGGATAGGATGCTGTTATCAGGCTTGACGCTTGTTTTTTTCTTGACTTCGTTGCGTCAAAAAATAATAAATATCGTAGTTTACTAACTAATCATCCTAGTTTATATATTATACAATGCATTTTAATATTTTATATACTTGTAGAGCGATGAGCGATAACATAAATCAATAAATTTCTACAAAACCGCCTATTTCTGGCATAAACCGTCTTGCTTCTTTACTCTGATCGATCCTAGACCTCGTTGAAACTAATTCCTCTGAAACTGCTTGTGTGCTGTAGATTTTTTTGGGATTTTCCTAACCCTAACTTAATGATTCGACTTGATATCTCGAATGTCCACTTCCTGCTCTTCCTTCGTCAATCTCAACTTTAGATGCAGATAAGCATATTCCTCTGCTCTTCCTATTGCAGTATTTTCTATAATAGAAAGGGTTATATAAGGGTTCGCAACCATTAAACCACACACCAACTTCTATGATACTGAGGACAGCTCTTCAAACATACTTTACAGTTTTTTTTTTTGCTTCGCTGTTGATAAATATACCTATCATTCACAAATTCCAAATTAATTTAAAATACCTACGTCTTTCTCTTCTCCTGACAGCTTTTTAAAACAATCCCAACAGCAAGGGTGATTGATATCGCTTCTTGATATCTTTGGATTCAATTCTCGCATTACCCATCCCGCATTCTGCTACAAAGACGAATGTCCTACGATAATCAATAAAATATGCGAAATGAAAAGAAACGGTATTCGGTGTCTATAGAGTCTAGAATTTTAGAACGATAGAACCAAGTATATTGAAATTCGAGTTGAAACTGTAGTTCGTACAGAGTCTCTGGTTCGTATATTACCTTTTTACAGAACTAAATTAGAATTTCGAGTCTGGGCAACAACACCGAGTGTATCTTTCGATGTTGTTACTCTGGCGTCGATTACAGCGTTAAATAAGTTGATTTAATTTATTTGGTACACGGCGTATGTGAGCTGTTTTGATAATCCATTTGTCCTTGAGGGAGCGAAATTTACGCTTACTACCTATCTATTGTTATCTTTTTCGGCTGCTTTCCTTCATCGTCATAAATTATCTAAAAGCACCAAGTTTAATCTTTAAAGATATTTGACTGAAACATAAAAATTTACAAGTTCAATAAGATAGGAATATTTGACTTATCCTATTTACATTTGAGAAAATATTAGTAAGAGTTACATAGTACAATGTTACATTATGCTCTTATCTGTACGAACAGGTATTTAATTCACGATTTAAATAAGCTGATTTTTTCAATTCAAATATGATTTAAATCAAAACATAAATTACTGTAAGAACAAAGCAAATCAATCACCAGGAAATAAAAATGAAAATAACAGTTTATTTGAAAACCAAATTAAGTAAATATTAAAGCAAACTGTATCCTGAATTCTTAGGATTGTACCCAAACTAACGTAATAACATATAATGATTAACAGAAAGTCAGAAAACAAGTTATTATTATTGAATAAATGGTATTATATTATAATATAATGAACATGGTTTGTGTTTAAGAAATTAATTAAGTGGTTTTTTCAGTCCCCAGGCGATTTCTAAGTTTGGAATGTACTAAAACACTGTTTCAACAGATGCCGAAGAAGCTCTAGCAGAAAAAAAATGTTTAACGGTGGGGAATACTTTTTGAAAAACGTCGATATTTCGTTGGCATTTCCAGCAATCCAAAGGTTTTTTGGATTAAAGTCTTCATCAAGCACCTCAGTATAATGCTCTGATTTTGCTAGAAATTGAATTATTGGTGGCAAGAACTCGTTGGGAGGTAATTCTTTGGCGGCCTTTCGTTGTCTATTAAAAGTGCAATGACTAACGTGCTGTGCGCCACGGGAGCCATAAATTCAACTCATACGACCATTCTAGAGGTATTATTAGAGCTACCACCAATACACATTTACAAGGAAAAGATAGGTGGGTAGTTCACATGCTTACTGTTGCAAGGGCAAGGATCAATAAGCAAGTCATGACGCCGACAACGAAAAACTGCTGAAGGAGATGATCGTAATACCAGAAAGAAACGACTGAAAGAAGACACATCAATAAGGGCAGAAGTTCAATCAAGTCACGGTGTTTCAGGCGAAAGTAACTGTCATAGAACACTGCGCGAAGAAAATAGAGAAGAGGAAACCCACCAATAAGACGGTGATAATCTACTCCCACATCCAGGCAGCACTAAAGTTTAACAGTACAACATCCAAACTGGTAGTTAGTTGCTGCAAGGCATTAAACGGGCTAGGAAGTCAAAACAAAGTGACTCTAGTTACGGGGTGCGAAGGCCGCAGAGGCAACGAAAGAGCCGTTGAAATAGCCAAAGCAGGCTTGTCGGGCTTTTAGGCGATACCAGAACCCTTTTGGGGGGTGGCCATCAGGTGTACTAAGTATTAAGGAATCCGCTGTGAAATGGGTAGCAACGGAGTCCAGGTATGGTGGAATGTCCAACCAGGACAGAGATAAGCTAAGAACGAGAACGTCTTTCGAGCTAGGATTGGGATATTGGTATCGTCATAATTATAGATGTTTTGACGAGAATCATTCACTAAATGCGGCTTGTTATTGGTAAAATATTCACCAACTGCACTTTGGCCCACCGATGCACGATTTTATTTTAAATTTGTGGCTAGTCTAAGCCTAAATTGTTTCTAATTGGCAATAGGTTTGCCAGATATAAATGTTGGTTATTTCGGTTTTCGCAGTACAAAAAATGTCATAAAATCCCAACAGCGTCCAAACTTGATCCAAAATTTTATTAAACTGGGTACAGAGAGATTTTTTTATATATTAAATTTTAGGTATGCTTTTTAAATTTAGTTTGTGCTCATGCGATAGGTGATGCCAAGTCGAATATGGTGTTAAAACTAACAATCACTTTTGCATTTAATTTTTTTTACAAAAATAACACAACACTGCGCTAAAGTATGAAGGATTTACTGCAGGCTCGATTTGCACAGAAGTGCTGAGTGACTTATGCTGGCGGGCCGGTGTCAGAAATTAATTTTTGTGTAACAAATACGCCAGTCTTCAAATGGGATATCTTTAAAATTCTATACAGAAAAAGGGATATTGTATACCCTAAAAAGGAGTACGTCTGGCAAGCCCACTGATCTATACAAATCAGTGGGCAAGCCTAATTGCGAAGCTTTTCACAAAATTAACCGGGTCTGTTATCTTTCCATATTTTCTGTTGGGGCTGATTTCACTAATTAAAGGTTCCTCTTCTTTTGTCAATACCGTCGGATGGTAAACTTTGTTTCTATGTTTTCCGCTAATTCTTACAGATAGGGTGGGGAAATCTTGTACTTTCCACTCACTGATGCCTTTCTACTCATACCAGTCTGTCCAACAACTCTCTTTGCCTAATTTCTGACAATTTTTTACGTAAATATTATCAGTCGACATAAATAAAGGTACCCTTTCACGTCCTGTTCGGAAAGGTTAAATTCCTGAATTCCGTAGCGACCCCGACGCGAACGCTAATATTCACTCACATCTACGTACACCAAATTTTCAACCTTTGAACCTGCGCAGTGTTATCGTTCTAATATTTCACTTCACGCATGACCCTCCGCTCGCCTCGGAGGCGCAACCAAACAAAACTAACCCAAGGCATGCCCACAATCAAGAAAAACTTTGAAAAATATATGAATCAGCACGTACGCACGCGTGAAAGCTCAAATTTGGTGTATCTAGACGCGAATGTAATTTTTCGGGAGAACGATCGCATGCACGTAGCATGTCGAAAAAAACGCGATTATCATCGAAGCTACCCTGACAGTCGAAGTTCGAAACAACCCCGGTTTACGTATATACAGTACATTTTCAACGTGCATATATAAATAATACCTTATTTTCAAAATTACGAAATTGGCACTATTCAATTTTGGATTTGGCCTAGCTTAACACGTTCACTGCCGTAGGTATATTTGCTTGTTTGGACCATAAGGCCACGGTATTTTTTTGAAATCTGTTCCCACAGGCCAATAACGCTACTGCATAACTAAACGTCTTCTAGCGAAAATTTTGAAAAATAACGCCTCTAGCCTCCAAAAAAATGTTTTTTGTCGCTCGGCTTATAGACCGAGTCGGCGCAGGAGGATCTCGTCTTCGATTTGCGACACTCGGTCCGGAACCGCGGTCCGTATTGATTCGTTGTGAAATGGCTTATTCAGTGATTTTATTATGGTATATTTTTAAAACATTTGCAAATGAATTAAAATAAAAGACGAAAATATGAAAAAAAATTATCAGATATCTATGTTTTACTGACATTAGTAAAATTTAAAATAACTCAAAACTGCTAGGTGCCAACTTGTCTCACAGGCCGGCGCGGTCTATTTTCATGCTTATTGGCACTAAAGAAAAGACCGGCGGCGCTCGGGAACCTTTACACGATCTAGGTCTTATAGACCGAGTTGGCGTGTGCGAACAGTTTTATCTCGGTCTATAGGACGGAGTTTTTATAGTTCGAACGTTTCGTTCTCGGTCCTATACACCGTGACGGCAGGGAACGTGTTAAGCATAACATGTCCCTACATCATCATAAATACAATAATAATTTTATGTTTGGAACCCCGAGCTTGAAAATTGAAACTATTTAAAATGCTTTACAAAGTTAATAAACATTTAAAAAACAGTTTCTATGGGTCCCAAAAGGCTTCGTGTTTTAGATAAAGCGTATTGCATTTTATATTAAAATACGTTTGCTTAAAAAATTTTCAAAACAGATTAAATTTTTGAAAAGTATACCTACCTTATGTAGGTACTTAATTTTAAGGGGGCGCGCGGGCCTTGCTACGTGCAGCGCTTTGCGCTAGCTGGTACTGACAAAACGAAATTAACCCAAACTGCCCCTAATTTATCAATTCTAGCAAATGAATCGAAATTATATGGCAACAATAGAGCAAGCAACACGATTTAAATTATGGATTTCATTTCGTTGTGCAACGGAAAATGGCAAAGCTAGTCGCAATTTGCAAACAACATTACTAAGTTTAAAATCAATTTTTGTTTGTGAATATTTATGTTTGCCCCACTAATTAGGTTTAAATTTGTTATAATTATGGTATTATAAAAAATAATGACGAAATTCCAATTATGTATTGTGGATGTACAGTGTAATGAAGTCAGAACCATAATTAACTCAAAACTAACGAACTAACCTTATTTTTTTACTTAAAGTACTCTATAAGCATAAGCCATCTCAGTGGCGGCTCGTGACCTGTTAAAGGGGCCGTGCTGTTCAGGGGCGGCAGTATCGAAACACTTGTACATACTTGGAAAATGGTGCCGGAGGCGCAAATATGCGCCGCAGGCGAAAATTTTTAGAATTTTCAAGGTCAAACGGCGTAAAATGATGAATTAGAAATTCGCCCAGCAAAAATATTTCATTAAAAAAATAGGTTTCGTTACATACATTTTCCCTTTTTTTGATACGACTGCTAAAAAGGTACCGAATGAAACTAGGAAAATTTTAATAATATTTTTAAATTCACATATTAACCAGCGAGTTAACTATGAAATAATACATTATACTTTTTCATGTCCTCACTTATTTAAACTTAAGCCAACCTTATTAGGTTCAAGACTTAGGTTAATTAGAAAATTATTTTGTGCCGTGTTAAAAGAACGCCGCGGGCGGAATTAAATTTGTAAATAATTTGCCTAATTTTGATTTTCGTACGGGTTTTTAGATTAAACATTTCAGTAAAAAAATTAAATATGTATAGGTATTCATTGCGAGAGTGTTTACCGTGTTGCAGACAAACACATTAAAACTTTATAGAAAAAATAAAAACGGCCGCCCCTAAAAATCGGCCTCCCGAGGCGGCTGCCTCGCCACCTCACCCCCGGGTCTGGTTAACTGTACCTAATAAAGCACATTCCATAGCATTTTGAATATGATTTTTCGAATTTTCATGTTTCTTTATTTTTTCCGTTAAATGTACCAAGTCTCTTACACCTGTCTCTGACCATGTTTGATCACCTCCGAAAACTACACATGGAAAGCAAAAAAGGGGCATTTTTTTTATAGCCTCCTCAAATCCAATCATTTCGAGAATAAATCTTAAATTAAAGTGACGTGTGTAAGGTTTTCCTCTGCTAACACCGCCTATCTCAATAGAAATATCTGGTAATGGCCTACCTCTATTTTTCAATTCAAGTTGTTCCTCCTAAGTGTATTTAAAAAATCTTTTAACGTTCACTAAATTATGCACTACATCCATTTGTGTCAAAGTCTACAGTCTATACAACACAGCAACCTACTAACAATAACAAGAAACAAAAACGATATAACTACAACAAACTAGACACTTCAATTACTTAATAAATGTCTCTTCAAATTAGCTATATAAAACGCGCGCGAGATTATATTTGTAAAAACCGGCAAGTACTGTCACGAATGCAGCTAAATAATTGCGAATTTTTCCCTATTAAAATTAAATAGCTCGTTTCTGCGAATTAACAACTGTATCATTCTTTAGGTTGAGAAGAATAGCTGTGCACGAATAATAGCAGTCCAGATAAGGACATTCACATATCGTCGCGAGGAAATTATATTAAATTTACTGGTGAACTGTAGTCCGTCTAGAGTATACACCGGCCGGCATCGGCGGCGTCTTCGCAGTGTATATTAGCGGAGATGGCATATATAATAACATTCCCGGCCGAAAATTGGGTGTTTTAAGTTTACATTATTATTTTCATGAATCGTTAATTATTTAGTGTAAGGATAAGAAATTAGTCAAGTAGCTTCTTCAAAATTTTGGTGGTCCTGCAGCTCTGCAGTTCTTATTTACCAGCCGTCCCTGAGCCATCTCCTTTCTACTGAAGAAAAAAAAACTTGCAAAAGCGAGAGGACTTAAAAGTAACCAGAACCAAATTGTGAAAATGGCAAAGAATAAACCGAAAAATCAGGTATTAGGTATGTAGTGGACAATTATAGTTGAAATAACAACTCGACAAATGAACTAAACGGCATCCCCGGATGGCGTTTTTTAGTTTTGTGGCCTGCTTTCAATCAGGCTGAAATTATTAATCTTCTAGTAACTTTCTCAATGAAATAATTACTATAGATACGATTGCCATGATTCTCTAGCAATAAAGTCCCCGACAGAGTTACCAGGCGATTAATAATTCCGGCGTTAAGGGGCACAACTTTGAACGCCGATCAGTCATATTAATCGCTCGCTAAATTAATCAGTGTCATGAATGTGCTAATATCAATATTACATTAATAGATGCGTGATATTCAAAATCCTGATTAATTTAGCAGTGACCAATCACGAGTTCACAGTAGTAGCCGTTTAGTCATTGCTATATCAATCAGGTTTTTAAATATCACGCCTAATTAATGTCATATTGATACGTACACACTCAGAATATCTAGTTATTAATTTAACAAGCTAAGAAGTATTTAATCAAAGTTGAAACTAGTGGCCCTAAGAGTAAAAAATCTAAGTCCAACTTATAAATAAAAAGAAAAAATCCGCTTTATTTCGGAATGCTGCCGAAAAAATACTAATAATTTCTAGACTTATTAGTGTAACATAACTATTACTGCATTAGAAACCTAGACATAATTCCATCATAAAATTAACAGGTACACATTCAGATTTTAATAAGCAAACTTGGTCCACGCCAAAAACATTTAACCTAAAGAGACCCGACAACTCATTCATAAAAATCCGAAATCTTGCAAAAATATCAACAAAACGATTGTCCCGCCTCCTTATATTTTTATGTATGGTGTACAAACTTTTGTCAAACTTCGTCCCCACTACTAAATGTAGTATTGCCCGCCCCCGCCTGAACGAAAGCAAGGACAGTTCATAGACGTAGACTTTGAAAATGTGAGTCCATCATTATAATAATTTCAATAAAGTAAATACGTTTAATTTGAAATGATGGTATTTATTCGAGTGCATTATTTAATATATATTTATGTTTTATTTATAGTGTGTGGGTTAGATTGAGTTAGTTTGGGTTGGATATGGGTTCTGAAGGTTAGTTAACACAAAATAGTTATTTTGCTGTGTCACGAAATTTTTCCGTGTCCTTGCAAAACCACTGGGATGAAACCAAAGAAGTATTCACTTCAAAAACGATTTAATAGAGGTTGGTATATGATTGCAAACATATCAGATTATCCATTAATATCACATACATAGGTAAGTATTATAAAATATTAATTAATCACATCACAAAATGGTGCCCACTGTACTACTGTGATTCATTTACTTTTACTTACTTGTGGAAACTCAGGTTAGGATGATAATAGCTGGATATATTGCATACCTCACACCGCAAGACCATCGTTACTTTAATATAAAGTTTATAAAAAATATTTATAGGAAATCACTCACGAAATATAAAAAAGCTACACGTCGCGTCGTGTCGCACAAATTCAGGCTTTAAAACATCCATTTGAAACCAAACAAAACTGGGCGAATAGTGCTATTTTGCACGTTTTTTAATAAAGAACATTAATTTATTTAAGTCGCGATCAAAAGTTGGACGGCCATCTTGTTACTTTTGACGTCTGTATTATTAGGAATCCCATTCAAAACGGTGTCGAAATTTTTGCTAGTGAGCTTTGACATTGCACAATTTTGTTAATATCATAGCAATCAGTCATCAAAAATAGTGTCGAAAAGAGCTTCTTTTCTACATAACTATGCCTATCGAAAAAGTCTTTTTCAGCACGTGTAGCACACTATACTTTTTCTACGACTGCTACATACAGGGGCCCCACTGGGAGTGTGGTAGAAAATTACATGTTATATGGGAAACATTTTTATTATTGATTTATCAGAAAATTTTATTCCTAATGAAAGACGCTACGTGAGTAAGAGATTCTCGCTAAGCTATAACTAGGGGCACAATCTTAAAATGGGGCCACCGAAGTGGGGTCCCTATTTTCCAAATATTTTGAAAAAGAGGCTCCGAGGACGAAGCTTTAAAATGGGGCCCCAGGGGGGCGAAACCCTAGAATGGAGCCTATGGTTCGGGAGTTCCATTTTTTACAGATTTAACAATGGAGCCCCCGGGAGCGAAGCCCTAAAATAGGGCCCCAAGTCTTAAAAGGGGGCCTCTGGTATAAGAGTTCCATTTTCTACAGTTTTGCAAAAAGGGGCTCCCGGGGGGTGAAGCCCTATAATTGGGCCCCCTTTTTTAGAGATCTCGTAATGGGACCTTTGAGGGCGAAGCTCTAAAACGGAGACGAAGTCCTTTAATCCAAATACACGGCGTGTGCAAAGTATACTTTTCACACGATGTTTGAAATGTCCAATTTTTAAGAGCAGTTGTTAGTGCATTTTTGTCTATTTTCAGGGCAGTCATAGAAAATAGTATATTATTTTATATGGAGGAAAAGTGATACTTTTCATGGCGCGCTCGTGTTTAACAGCCGAACGGAGTGCATAATATACTATTCAGCAGCTAATAATGAAATAAAATTTCCGAAAACTTAATTCCTGAATAATTTCAAATTTGAACACGAAATTTATGAGATACCAAAAATACGCAATTTTATCCCGATTTAAACATTTTTGTGACACATATATAGGGTTTTTCTGCTCTCAGTGGTTAAACGAAAAATTAAATCATTCCACTGCTAGCCTAAAAATAAATTGCTTATCATTATTTTTGAGACAAATAAAAAGGAACCGTAGCATACAAATTTTATTTAAAAACATACAAATATGGCAAATATCTGGTTAATGACATATTCAAAAAGTAGCTTAATAACTATAGTCCATTCAAGGCTATTGCGCTGTTACGTCAGAATTTCTGACGTCAAAAGAAAAGATCCGTACGTCTTAGATAGACTCGTACGTTATTTTTTACACTAGCCAAAAGATGTCTCTGTACCTGTTTTCTATTCCAGAGCACGTTCCGTTTTTATCAATTTTACATACTTATTATTTATGGCAGCTTCGGAGTGGTTTAATTCAATGCACAAATTCGACAGGCAAATATAATGCCACCAGGAATAACATCAACATACATACAACAGCTTATTTACCTAGTAATCGTGCGCCGATATCCTTTGATTTGGGAAAGTCAAAAACCAACTTTTTCAAATTTTAGAAGAGGGCTATGACAATATTGTTTTAAGCGTCTGGGCATCTGAATCATACTTTTGACAGTTCGTTTAATTTCAAATAATAATATTCTTTTTATCGTTTAAAATCCGTTTAAAAACGATTTTAAATGGCAAAATTGTATAAAAATCCGAAAATTCGGACTTTTTTACGCCGATAGTCATGGCTTCAGACGAATTTGTCGTGGATTTTGAAGCGACAATTCATTTTAAATTCAACCGTCCATTAAGAATAAGCTGTGCTATGGATCCAAATACACTGCGAATATAACAATTAAAAAATAATACTTTTGACGGTTCGTTTGATTTTAAATATGCTTTTTTATCGTCTAAAATCCATTTAAAACGATTTTAAATGGCAAAATTGTATATAATACCGCCCTAGCGGCTAGAATTGGTTTGCGCATTTCCGTCTCATTTGCCGAGATTTGACCTCATATCGCCGCGTAAGATGTTTACACATCAAAAATACATTTTTTCTAGAGATATAATTTTTTAGTATTATCAAATAAATAAAAAATATATATTACTTACATTGTGCACAGCTTTCCAGGGTAAAAGTGGCATACTAGCATCTTTTTCACGTGTGAAATTATGCACCAATTTTAAAATTAAAGCTTGCTCTTTCTCACTGAACCGGTGGGACATCTCAAAACGATTTTTATTAGCAATTATTAGCGTAAAACACAAACCAACTACCAACAAATCAATAAATGAATTAAATCTGTTAGTTTCGTTATGATATTTTACATTGACGCCAATCGATGTCAAAGATTCCAATTTGACGGACCAATTTAGTACATACGTTCATTGCATAAAGAAAGATGGAATGATATGACGTAACAGCGCAATAGACTTGAACGGACTTTATTTTCTTCTGTTAAATACCTATTAAAAATATATTTTTCTACGATCATTAAAAAATAACATTATTATAGATCTGCTTTCAGTCAAACAATGTCATTCATTACTCACGGGCCGTTGAGTAATATTAAAGAAGTCACTGGTTTTAAGAAATTCCGGCATGCCATGACCGTGTTCTTTTGTCAAACTATTTTGCAAAGATCAGATCAGACGTCAAAGTGACTGCGAGTTTAGAAATTTAATAATAATAATAATTATGGAATCCGATTCCGAAAATGAAGTAGAAATGTGTACGCCCCCAGAAGTTTTAAATGCTGCAAATAGAGCTACAAAGCATTTATTCCCTGAAAAATTAAGGAAAAAGTACGAAATGGTGTATAGCACTTTTATGGATTGGCGAGCCCGCAAAAGTTAATTATTATTTAGTATTTGTATTAAGTATAATGATGTATTATTTATTTAAATGTAAATACATAAGGGAAACGGTGATAATATTTAATTTCTTAACATTTATTCGTGCTGAAGTACATACAAGTTATCTTCCCAAATGGTGCGTTTGGTTAACGTGTTGAAATTGTAGTTGGGTTTTCGCGATATCGCGTTGGTTGTGAGTTCAGTCCTCGCCTTCTGACGTTTTTTTTTATATACTTATTTGTAGTTTCTACTAATAAAAAGTATTTTAATATTATTATTATTATTTCATGTTAAGTTCAGTATTATATTTTGTCAATATTGCCTGTAACAAAATTGTATTTAATCTTGGCTATGACTCCCTTTTTTAATCGGCCCTGTATAATGATCGTAGAAAAAGTATAGTATTCTACTCGCATGTAATGGCCATTACTCACTCGGATGAATTACGGCCCTCGCCTTCGGCTCGTGCCGCAAACTTTATCCTCATGAGTAATAGCTATCATTACATGCTCGTTGAATAATATACTATTTCATTTCATTATAAATGCTACTATCACTGAAAAAAATCTAAATAAACTGGTATATCTAGAAAAAAAGATTAAATTTAGAGTATTGGCAATTGTAATTGGTTTATTTAGATTTGCTAAACCAGTAAATTGTTAGGGTATTTCTATAAAGCTATTGTATTAATAAGTACCCGTATTAGGTAGGTATATAATATAATTAAAGTAGATAAACATATTTACAGCAGTGCCTTCACTGGTTTTGAAACGTTACCAAGTTAGTA
>MU182503.1:157671-171079 GCA_016904865.1 Pissodes strobi | reverse complement strand
AGAGAGAGAGAGAGAGAGATCCAAAAAGCTATTGCTTAAATGTAATTTTTCTTTACCATGCTGTAATAAGTGATTCATTTTTTAGTTTAATTTTGTACGTTCTGCTTTTAAACATAAAAAAATATATTGACTGTTTTCTGATTTTGGTTTAACTAACCTATTGCAGTGTTAATTTGGTTAAATAAATATTAGTATTAACATGTAATTTAAATGTTTCCATCACATCGTACATTGCCCAAAACATTCCATTCGTATTGCGGAGTGCCCGGCCAAATCTCGAAATTGCTGAAAAAACACCAATTTGACTAAAACAATTGGGTAAAACGCATATTGCTCGGGCACTTCGCGCGGTCGCCCCAATTCGGTTTTTGCCCGTAGCATCACTAACTGTAGAGAATTATATATTAATTGGTTTATTAATGACATTAGTGATCGGCCGATACAGATTTTTATTCCAATAATGATAAAACGCCGATATCGGTGTAATACCGTCATCACCACCACATTTTTAAAAGATCTGTAACTATAATATACATCAACATAAGTAAAAACTGTCAATAGTGGCGATACGAAGCTGTTAATCATCTTTAGTCAAATAATGGCACCGACAAGGAAATGACGTGAACAAATTTCGGTAATTCCCAGGCCGCCCGAGTTCAAATACCAACTATGATTACCCGTTTTACAGAATGTATGCTTTGTGTTCCCGATTCCACACGACGCCGACGCGACGTTGACCGAATGTATCAGAATTACCCATGTCTTTACGGTCCAGTGAATTGCTTTCAACAAGTCTGGTAGTGCAGTGGCCAGATCCTGTGCTTGATATGGGCGGTCCCGGTTGCATTACACATCCTACAGTATACGACGGCACCAGGGTGCTAAAACCGGTTAGGTTTTGTAGCGCTACAAAAGCTCATTGCTTTGGACACCTAATGAATGACACGAATCCATGTCTCTATATTCAGGTAAAATTTCTACAACTCCTCGGTGGTGTAGTAGGCAGAGTATTTGCCTGTCATTCCTGCGCTGCGGGTTCGATTCCCGTCGGTCGCGACAGATGTTTTGTTTATTGTTTTTTATTAATTTACTTTTTTCTAAATTTTCGGTTAGTTTGGGTTAGCCTTGGGTTAGTTTTGGTTCGCACTTGGTTAGTTCGTGTTGCTTGAGCCCCCGGCCCCGTAGCGAGCGGAGGGCCATGCAAAGCCATAATAATAACTATGATAGCCAGTTACCGGTAGCGGCTAGACGTTAGTATAAAAAGATCCCGAAATCTTTCCAAAACCCTAACGCTAAAAGCCATTTTGCAGATCATTAATAGGACTAAAATTATTTAGTAATATTTTGCTATGTATGCTAGGTTTCAAAAACAGATTTGAGTGTTGGCACACTTAAAAATGAATTAAAGAAATACCTGGAGTAACGTTTTAAAAGACATGCTAACCAAACAACATTTGACATTGTCTACATTCTTCGACCCCCGTTGTTTTTTATGATAATGAATTGATTGAATTGGGATTACACATGTGAAATTACTGAAATTAGGTAAATAATTCTTGGTATATGAGCATAACTCAAGTGAGTAGCCACTTACCTATATATCTATAATATTGAGGAAGAAAACCAGATGCCAATAGCAGTGATGAAGATGTACCTTTAGCAAGGACAATAATCGTAACAAAAAGAAATAGAAATGCACATTATTCCTTTTTTACGAAAAAATTGTTGGTGAAGGTTTGAAAAAAAAAGTAAATCTATAGAACCTAAAGAACAAAAACAGAAAAATAAATTAGCCTTTACCATACAACATATGTAATTCCTAGAAACGAACGAATAGTGGAATTTTAATATAAAAGTATTCCCGTACTAAAAAATAAGGCACCCATTATTTATATCTTTTCCAGCTGCAAGTGGTTTTAGCGAACAATTTTTTTCTAATCCAGGAACTATTTAACAAAAGAAACAAATTGATACCTGAGCGTGGCCAAGTGGCCAAAGTTTGAAATTTAGGCACAGCAAGAAGTTAAACATTGATTATTAGTTATGTTGGGGTTTGGAACGTTCGGCAAAATGCACTAAAACAGTTTTATCCACAATACCGAAACAGAGTGCAAAATTCTGTTTCGGTATTGTGGATAAAACTCTGTTTTATTGATTATTAGTGTCTTGCATTCCTTACAACTTTCATTTAAACAGACTGTGTATTTATATTTGCTGAAAGTATTTTGGACTAACCTAGTTTCAAAACGCAGTGAGATCCTGTGTATCATTTAGGATACACAATATCAACAAATTGACTGTTTCATATAAATTATTTTTGAAACATCATTAATTGCATATTATATTTTCCACACTATGCAGTTATTGTACTTGTTTTATAATGATACTGAATTAACGTAATTTTGGCGACAATGCTGGAATTTGGTTGTTTTACTGTACTTGGTAATTTTAGCATAGAATTTGCAAGGCTCTATTTCCTGCCCTGTTAATACAAAATGCATCTTTTTAAAGTAAACATCCAGAACAGTTTCAAAATAATTCTGCTTAAAATTCTAGACATACCTATTTTATACGAAATTATTTTTTACGGTGATATTTTTCCAGTATTTTTTTTAAATATTTTCCGGCATATTTTATTTTATGATTAGTTTTGTCCATACAAGTAAAAAATTATGTCTGCAATAGGTCCTTATGTCCGTTTAACGTTACTTGATTCATGGTGAAAACTTATTTGTTTCACGTTTTTGTTTTCTGATGTTTCGTTGATTATGTTATTAAAAAGGCTTGCACTAAATATTTAAGCCTGATTTTATATTTTAACGGAGGATGAATGTTGCGGTGTAAACTAAACCATCGGTGGCGCCGAGAGTTAGAGCCGACGCGTTCTCTCGATCGTGATATTTGATTGGATTTATTTTCGGCATGCGTCTCCAGTCTAGTCAGATTTGAACTAAACGTAGTAAAGATTTTGCATATTTCTGAACGATGACGGGTACTGGAGTGTAAATAATCAATTTAGGAACAGGAACATCTTAAACAAACCCGAAACTTTATAGTTAGTAATGTAAACCTCGATGTAAACACAACACATCCCCCTATACCAGAGTTTCGCGAAGTTGTTGAAGAATTTAAAAGATCCTCTTTATAAACAAACCATGGTTTACACAATTCCAACTGTATAGGTTGACTTTAACGTCAGAGCAACAGCAGAAATGATCAACAAATCTGGGTATTATACTGGAAATTCTAGTTGTAACATTTCTGTTGTATAGCATATTTCAAAATCAGCTGAAAAAGATGGGAGCAGTATCAAGTACGCGAAGTTAGCAGACCAAGTGTTTTTATTTCAAGCAGGGTACCTTAATGCTGGCAAGTGCCTGTACGCCTATGACAGGCAAAAGCCAAAAATAATAAATTCATGTATAAAATCCTGTAAGAGAGTATTCGTCTCAGCATTTTAAGATCCTTTACACAAATAGTGCACTATATAAAAATCGACCTCTCCTATTGGTCGATCCATCTCGTATTACAATATGTCTTCATGATGCAAGCGTTTTCTGTCAAGAGCTCTCGTGGTGTAGAGGTTTAGATCGTTGGGTTTCACCTGGATGGCCGGGGTTCAAATCCCGTAGCTTTTTTTTAAGATTATGATTCTAAACAGTTTTTTTCTTGCTTTTGGGTATGTCTTGGGTTAGATTGGGTTAGCACCTGGTTAGTTTGCTTCTCTTGAGCCCCCGTAGCGAGCGAAGCGAGTGGGGGGCCATACGGATCGACCAATAGGAGAAGCCGAATTTTAAAAAGTGCACTATTCGTGTAAAGGATCTTATAATGCTTCGTCTCAGTACACCTAATTTCAAAGCCAGTGGCACTCTGTGTATGATCTAGGATAAACCTGGCCCACGCGGGTGGGCGTCTTTCGAGAGCGCAAATACTGCAAACACAATATCAACAATAATAATTAGAATATTTCAAAAATAAATTTATTCATTAATTGTATATTATATATTTTCCGCATTATGTAGTTATTCTACTTGTTTCATACTGATGTTTCCTGTCATGTTAACATGAATTTCTTAATTTTCAGACATACCTACCTATTTTATATGAAATTATTTTTTTCTGCTGATATTACTTCAATGATTTTTTTTTAATGATATTTTTTCGACATATTGTATTTTCCAATATTTTTTCGATTAGTTTTGTATACATAAGCAAGTAAAAAATTATGCCCGTGAATTAGATGAATTTTTTTTGGGGGTCTTGTTTTGCTATTGAATATTTATGTTATTAAAAACTTGTACTAAATATTTAAGCCTTATTACATATTTCAACGGAGGTAAAAGTCGCAGCATAACTAACCAACACCAAAAAGGACACTTTAATTTTGACCAATCACAAAACTTACTTTTTGCATCTTCTGATTCAGCTTGAAAACAAAAACGGCGCAGCTTTGAAAACTACACAGAATATTAAATACCTTAAAGTGGAAGTGCTGATTACATAATAATATGGCCATAGTATTTTTTTTTGCATAAAAATTGAGTTTATTCAAGCAAATAAAAATTAGCTATATCCCCTGAATCTTCTTAGAAATTCAACACTGGTCAACCCCGAACTCCGAAGGATAAAGGGAGCGTGAGGCCGCTGTCTAACGTCGCCATGGCAACGACTACAGTTTTATGCTGTGTTGCCAACTAATTTTTGGCTAAATTGCTGGCTGTTCGCACATGATCACTAAATCCCTAATAAAACCTTTGAAAATTGTCTGAAAATTTTAGAATAATTATTTACATGCCTTATTATAGATTTTAGGATACAAAAAAAAATAGAAATATTTACGTCATAGAGAATTACAATTTTTCTCAACCGACTATAAAAAAAACATAAACTATTTCAATATTTAGACACCAAAGAGTATATAGAACGTTACAGGAAATGAATAGGATTAGATTTATTTTCAGTTGTTAAGCTGAATCATATTTAGCACGTCAAAGGTGGTATTTCTTAAAAACCAAAAATATCAAATCTGCCAGATCGGCCAAAAACACGTTAATGTTCTGCAAACACCCAACCGTGTTCGCACAAGTTTCAATGATTGAATACTGTCGTGGGTCCAGGAGGATGTAAATTTCTCACATCTTTCCTATCGAGTAAATATGCAGCTTTGTTAGCCGGATTTCTGCATCGCAACCCCGTAATTTCAAAGAAGTGCGGAATGGCTGTATTTAGATATGATATAATGATTTAAATATTATGAATATTTTTTATCTATTTATGTTGAATCGATTTAAAAACAAAACATTACTAATATTCCTGTCCGACCTACGAGCTGTCCCTGTCTGCTTTGTTGTTTGGGAAACATATCTATTTACAAATATGCTGCTTAGATAACTTAAGCGGCTTTCGTTTTACCATTTTGGGTAGCACGGGGGTAAACCATTCGGATCATTTGCGTTCGTTTTAGCCAAGTGAACTGAACAGATCTACTCAAATCGATACCCCTCTGCACCCGCAAAGACCCTGGTTATTTTTTGGATCATTTAGCACCATTTCGGGGCAGCTGTCACTAGTGTCAATGCTATCGTCCAAAATTCTTGTTTCTGTTTGTATTAGTTAAATGATTTTAAAGATTAGTACAAATTTTCTAAAGAAGGAAAATGAACAATTTAATAATCTTTGATCCCGAGTCAAATACTACTTATAGCGTACTTCTTTCTTGTGTGCGTTCGTTTTTAAACAATGATCCTAACTGATCCGTCTAGTTCTGATCACCCTTTAGTAATATTAAAACGAAAGTGGCCTTAGGCAACAGGCAACTGACGACAACACAACTCTACTGATGTCGATAAAGCTTTCGATAAGGTTAATGTCATCGCATTCTCTAACAAAAGATTATTGTGATTAAATTTAACTATCATCGCATTATTAAAGCGTATAGGATGTACTTAATTATTATTGTTATTTTTAAATATTTCAAGCTTTTCATGAATTCAGACTTTTAATTCTGAAACATTTAAAAATATCTAAAAAAAATCCCTTTATTCGGATGTCCAGATAATATATTCTGATGTCTTCTCTTAGTGCATGTTCGTAAATTAGAGTATATTAAAAATGAACATACACCTATCAATTAGATTTAATAATTTACTCAGAAATGTATAGCAAATTTGTACCTAGTAAAAGATTGGGCATAGAAAAGTACAGCAAAGTAGAATCTCGTTTTTATCAGATTTGTTTATTATTTTTTAAAATTAAATTATTAAACTTCAGCAATAAGAACTAATGTTTTATTAGCTTTGAAGAACTAGCATACTTAAGTTTCAAGTGTTCTGGTAAATAGAGCAATTAGTAGACAATTTAGTCTTAAAATTTCAATTGCGAAATCGGTGTTGGTATACTTACTTATAATTAACTGGTGGCAACACAATTTTACTGATGCCGAAAAAGTCTTCGACAAAGTTAATACCATGACATTCTCTTACAATAGTATATTATTTTATATGGAGGAAAAGTAACTTTTCCTCCAAATAAAATATGCTGTTTTTTCTTCAAATGTCGACAAATTAATGCAAAAACGCCGCTTTTTAATAGTAATAATAATTATTATTAAAGATAAGTTGGTTCGCAAGGCGGCTTAGACCGGTGCGGTGTCGGTGAATAGGCTCAGTTTGTTGCTATAATAATGTCATATAAAGCTGTCAGTGGACACTGTCAACAATAATTATTTTTTTAAAATTGCGTTTTCGATTGCGTTTTAATTCCATATTGATAAGCAGTTATTGAGTAAGTTCGATTAAATAATAACCAATTTGTTCCTAAATTAGTGATTTTTAGAAATGCAGTCACAAATTGAGTGATAAATACAAATTTTAGTTTAATAACTCTTGAGTTGTTGATGCTTATTTTGATGTTTGTTTGTATTGTATCTATGTTGATATGACAACACTTTTACCTCCGCCGGCGGAAAAGTGAAAAGTAAAGCTCCGACGGAGGAAAAGCGAAACTTCACTGCCGCCTACACAGTCGACTAAAGGCTGATTTATAGTTGCAGTAACGTATCACTTAAGAAGTAACAGTAAGCCGTAAGGAAAATAAACATTCAGTCAGTAATGTAACCATTTAGAGTTCCGTAAGACTTAGCAGTAAGCAGTAAGCCGTATGCAGTAAGAAGTAAGAAATGGTTTATTTTCATTTCTTACGTTACGGCATAACGAATCGGACGAGATCGTCGGCCTTCGTACGTGATCGGCATTTCTATTAATTGTAATTGGTCGGGTTTTGTATAATATTTTTTCGGGATAGCTTTTTAGTAGCAAAAAAAAAACACATAATACTGCTGTCCTAGTTAAAATAACATCATCTATCTTAAAAGTAAAATATTTTTAAGTTATAATTATATCCTTTAAAATAAATAAACAAAAAACATAACCTAAAATCGGTAACACGTTAATTTTCTTACGTCAACTATAAATGGGTGCTTCACTACTGTTTAAGTTTACGGCTACGGTTACTTCTTAAGTCATACGTTACTGCAACTATAAATCAGCCTTAATGATGGATTTACTGACGTTTGAAGAAAAAAGCTTATTTCTTACTTATATTTTATTTAAACTTACAGTTATGATTGCCGCCTAATCAACCATATCAAATTTGATTATTGCCTCGTTAAACAATATGTTACACCAATGCAGTATGTTATTAGAATTTTTATTGTTCACTTTTTATATTGTCTTCTTTCGCTTTTTTCTTTTTGTGAGTGTGTAAGCATACTACCCATTTACGAGAATGAAGAATTATAATAAATAATTCCTTAAATAACTATTTTGCATCCTAAGCTGTTTCATTCCCAGTCCTGTTTGCACCTATTTTCTAGGAAACAAAATAAGACTTTCTGACGATCCGGCAAACGTGCAGCCCAGTCATGGTGACGAGCTCATCGGGGAAGGGGGCGTAACGTCGCGGCGCGCGTTCCGTGACCTTTAAACACATCGCGGAGCACGTGGGCGGGTACGGGGGGTTGGATTGGGCGCCCTTACCGAATGAAGCGTATACTTTTCACGTCGTATATAAAACGTTAGCCTGAGAGTTGAGAGTGTAGCAGGGGTAGATATGCAGATGGATGAAAATTTTTAAATATCTGTGCGGCCTATACAGCATACAGAGTGAACGACCCAACAGTTGGATCTGTCGGCGGGCGAAGGCTTTACAAATGAAAAAATATACCTATACAGAGCTAGTGGGAAATTGTAGACGCTTTTCGACACATTTTTTATCTTCATAGGTACATAAAATTAAAATGATCAATTCGCATATAGGCGTATTATATTTTACATGCAGTTATAGATTATGGATATTTATTGAATATTTTCAGAATTAATTAGCAATGTTGGTTTCTATCGCATTTTTTTATAAGGAATATCGTTTACATTTACCCCAAAGCATCAAAAGTAAATGTAAAGGTGCGTATCCACCAAAAAACATGGGAGCAAGCGTTTGCAACTGTTTGCAATTCTATTGTTGACATTTGTCTACCCCAGCCAATTATTCACAAAAAACTGCACCCAAAAAAGAAAACACACAAACAACAAATCCCTTTGATGTACCGACCGACACCGCTCGGAACACGACCAAATGATTGCAAACGTTTGCGAATGCGCGTGATATACGTCTCCACAAAACAAATATTGAGTTTGCAAATATTTGCACACACACACACAATCACAAACATTTTGCGGGCTTGGTGGATACGCACCTTAAACATTTCTCTTGAAGACGATAGAACATCTGTGTAAAACATGTGGGGTAAATAGAAACATGTCTATTGTAGTATTACTCAGTTTATATTTGATATGGATACAAAAATGCATTTCGGACAGTAAGTATAAAGGGCTGGAGAAATCCGAGGGAAAATCCACGGTTAGAAAAACAAACGCATGTATTCTGATGCGGTTAATGATGGTAACAATATACTTAATAATATTTGTCAAACACAAGCTAAAAGATACATTATGAGACAAAATAAAAATCATTTTTACATTTCAAATAAATCTGAAATAGAATAACATACAAATACAATATCTACAATATAATACAATACAAAGGCATTTTTAACAAATCTTGAAGCCTGCTCCACCACGGAAATACTACTTGGAAATATGTAAGATTCTTTCACCTTTGAGAAATATTTCCGAATCTGGAAGTGCAGCTCACACTTAATAGATATTAACGTAACTAACATCAGAACATAAAAACTATTTTTTTTTCTCCGATTGACAGCAAATATTAATCAGCAAAGTATTATTTTTCCTGCCTTGGCAGCAAAGTAAGTACTTTCCTGCCTAGGCAGCAAAATGATTAGTCTCCATGGGAATAAAACGTTTGACATAAGTTTTATTACCAAACATAATTATGGACATATACATCGCCATAGCAACCAACCATTCCAACAATTGCGATTTCTATCAAATTTTGTTTTAATTTATCACTACAGGAAAAATAAAGATCGTGGGAATTGTAATAATTTGCGAATATTACAATATACATATCATTATAAACAATCGGAGAAAAAATTATTCTTCAACTCGGCAGTAAAGTAGATTGATTACCTTAGCTGAATTCCTTCCTAGCCTTGCTACGCTTAGCTATGAATTAACAGCCGCGGCAGTCAACCTACTACTTGGCTGCCTAGTAAAACAAATAACTATTAACGTATCCGTCGATTTCAAACCGATAACTTCAATTGTATTTCCTTCCTCTTCGACACCTTCATAAGTACAAAAATATTTAAATATAGTTGTGTTACATTCTCGCCCTTTGAACGTACTTAAAATAAATTTTCCAACACATAACTTTGATATATCTGGGTTTGAAGTTAGTTAATCACTTTTCCTGTTGTATTTCATCCCCGTATCACTGTCTTCGAATGAATCAGATTTATTTTTCACTTTTTCAATATTTTTATTTTCTTAACGCCTGGCTTTTCAGAAGTGAATGAGTAGTTTTGTTTCCTTTGCGATGCTTTTCCGTTTCTCCTATTAGTTAACCCCTTAGTTGTGACCTTCTCCTTTGTTCAGCTTCTATTAGTCTTGCTAGGACGTCACCGAAGGTCACCACTTCACCATAAGATTGGTGTTTTCATATTGGAATCATAGGTTTCGTTACTTGGTGGACTGTTGACATTTCTAATCATTACTTGCAACATGGTGAGTTGAGCACAAGATGTTTCATGTGGGTCAAGTCAAGACTGGCATTTAATATCAGGATGTGCATTAATATCTAATGTTTGATTCGTGATAATCTTCATCTATTTAGATAGAGTTGGTTGAATTCGTCCTTGGGATATTTTGTGCGATCTACCGGATATATTCCAGTACTGAAAAACACCAGAAATAATGTTATTTGCTTTCACTGATTCATGCCACACCGTTCCTAGCAACTCAGCAAAATGCTCTTTGGTGTGTCTTCCGCTGCCCTACCAATTTGCTGTGTGTCGTATGCCACCAACTTCTTTTCCCAACCACATGATTGGGAAATTGAATCAGTTCATATTTGCTCTAATGGTTTCTTTAACGAGTCGAACGTGTATGTGGTTACAATGACCATTATTAAGTAGCAGCACTTTTTGATGGGGAACATTTGTTTTGGCTCTGAGTTTGTTAATACATCCAGATTAAACCACTGAAAAATTGCGGCTCCTCCATCCATTCGTTCTTCGGGTAGTATATAAAGTCCCCGAAAAAGCATTTGTGGATATCCAGCGTGGCTGGACAGCAACACCTTCATAGACAATTAACGGTTGAATGCTAGGATTCGCCTGAAACTCGAGTTAGGGATTTTCCATTTTCACATTTGGCTTTAAGTCTACTTGGATCATTATGAAAGTCTGATTCGTTTGCATTAAATACAAAAGCAACTATTCTTTCATCTTTGAGGTCATTCTCCTTAAACACAATTTCTATCTTTTCGAAAAAGTCGTATACTATATGTACAAATTCGTTACTGGCCGGCAGATATCTTTCTGACGTAATGCAATAAATAGTATTAGGTGCGCTTTTTAAAAGCTACTAGCCTATTTTCATTTACATCAACTGACCCTATCACCGATCTGTTGATTTTCGATTTTGCGTAATATTCATATTAATTAGGTACGTATACAAGTAATCTGGCATCCGCAGCATTTAAAGATCCTTTACACAAAGAGTGCACTATGTAAAAATCGACCTCTCCTATTGGTCGATCCATCTCGTATTACGATATGTCTGCGTGATGCAATCGATTTCTATCGAGAGCTCTTGTGGTGTAGAGGTTTAGATCGTTGGGTCTCACCTGGAAAACGCAAGTTCGAACCCCGTTGCTTTTTTTATTTTTTTTTAGATTATGTTTCTAAACAGCTTTTTTTCTTGATTTTGGGTATGTCTTGGGTTAGATTGGGTTAGCACCTGGTTAGTTTCCTTTTCCTGAGCCCCCGTAGCGAGCGAAGCGAGCGGAGGGCCATGCGGATCGACCAATGGGAAAGGCAGATTTTTATATAGTGCACTATTTGTGTAAAGGATCTTATAATGCGCATCCGCATACCTACTGCCTATTTACATTCAACCGTTTTTGATACCTGAAAGAAACACACGACATCCTACATCTGTATGTATATCTAATTTCCTCTTAAACACATAGAAAAGACAACCGAATGCAAAGAAATGGGTCTTGCTGCGTTCATTGACATAGAGGGAACATGATAATACCTCACATCAGTCCATCAGAAGAGCATTTCAAGAGTGGGAAGTTGAACTCCCAATCATAAGATGGACAGAAACAATGCTAAAGCACCGCTTCGTAAGAGCAGAAATAAACGGAGCGTCAACAACCGTCAGCACAGTGGAGGGGTGCCCTGCCTCAAGGAAGCGCCCCCCCCCCCTACACTGGACAATAGTAGTGGATAAAATCCTTACCACTTTAATTAGTGCTGGATTTATAGTTCTAGGCTACGCAGACGACCCTCAAGGAACGACTTTATCTTCGTATTCATCCAATAGTAATAATAAAGGGCAAACATGAAGAACTAATTTCAAACCGCATGCAAAATGCCCTAAATATAATCAAGAACTGGAACTGGAGCGAGGGGGGGGGGGCATTCCTAAATTCTAGGAACATAATTCTTGTCCCGTTTACAAAAAGAAGGAAGCTTGAAATGAGAGCGCCCATCCTACTCCGTGTAGGATGGGCGCTCACACAGTTAACTTTTTCCACCGAGGTAAAATATTTACGGGTCACCACAGGACCGTAAATTTACCTGGAACAAGCATCTAGAAAACACAATTTCTAAACCCACAGCGGCAATCTGGACATGCCGCAAACTAGTTTGGGTTAGTTGGACCCTCGGTTGGACCAAACTTAATAAAGTGCAAAGGCTGATGCCTGAAAATAACAGGGGCAATGTCAACGTGCCATACCGCAGCCTTAGAGATACTGCTGAACGAGCATGCTTAAAATAAGCAAATTCAAGCCTGGAGATTTGACTGATCAAGTGGTCACCTGCGCATCTTTGAAGAAATAAAACTGAACAATGCCAGCAAACCAAGTGACCAAACGACGGTCATGTTGGCCCCATTCGCAGTGGTTATTGATGACCGCCAATAATTGGAGAGTAAAAAACTACCTCAGGTCAATAACGCATCGCTGTGGTATACAGATGGTTCAAAACTAGCGAAAGGAGCAATACTGGGCATTTCACGTCCAAACTATAAGCTTTTCAAACCGCTAGGCAAATGCATAACCATCTTCCAAGCGGCTGTGCTTGCCATAAATATATGTGCAGAAGAATGTCTCACACAAGGACTTCACATAAAGCAAATCTATACATAGTTTCATCAGACAGCCAGGCGCCTCTAAAAGCTTTCAAGTGCGTGTCAAAGCTAGTCCGGAACTGTAAACAAATCCCAAAACAACTAGCAACACGCAACCAGGTAACTTTAATGTGGGTTCCTGGCCATAGCGGCATAGAGGGCAACGAAAAAGTAGACAGCCTTGCAAAAGAATGAATCACATCGCCGAAGAACGAAACAAATGGGAAAAAGACCTACTGGAGAAACACTCCAAGACTAAACCAGGCAAAAAGGTTTATCACCATCTCTGCGAAAAGAGCAGAACAGCTCTTAGACATGAACGCAGTGCAGATATTAGAACTGTCGTCGGACTGCTCACTGGACACTGCCCGGTAAAATACCGCCTAAAGGCAACAGGCAAAGCAGAAGACGACCAATGCAGATTTTGCAATAACGCAACTGAAAAGAAACATGTACTCTGCCAATGTCCAACCCAACTCTGCAAAAGGCTCAAGTACCTTGAAGGAGTACAGCTATCACCTCACCTCACCTACCTACTACCACAAATTACCCATAAACAGATACGAAAG